>WUAP02155143.1:0-10446 GCA_015163945.2 Stichodactyla helianthus
TTTTACTTCTTATATGTTTTTCTTTCATCATGCAAAATTTTTAAAAAATCTGTCTAGAGGATCTTTTGCCCATGAACATCCTTAAGGCACCATTGGCTGTTTTACAGCTTACAGTCATAAAAGGGCAATCAGTACCAGTATTTAGATCATGCCTTCAGTTAGGGAAGTCTGATGAACTGGGAGACAATCCCCTACTACATGAATAATTCAACAGGTATTTTAATTTATCCCACACCATAGAAAATACAGCCAATTAGAATGCAGGAAAGCCATTGTATATTCCTCAGTATTGCACTCTTCCTTCCCATCATGCATTTGTATTTCCTATGGTGTGGGATAAAATAGTTATACAATGCTTTCTTGTGGCATACAATGGAATATCCCACTTTTCACTTGTATTTTCTTTGTATATGCACCTAAAGGCTCATGTGTACACACAGAAAGTACAAGTGATGCACGGGGTATTTCACAGTATGCCACTCGAAAGCATTGTATAACTAGTATATCCTCCATATACAGGTTAAGAAAGTGATGGTAGACAGGGCCTACAGTTTAATATCATTATCTAAGAAGACATAAAGGTCTAACCATTACAGACGTAATTACCAACTTTAGGCAGCACCTAATCCTTAGCTATTTTAAGGCCCAGAGTATTAGTTGCTGTAATAATCAATTCAAAATGGATGATAATGATTGTTTCTTAGCTAGCATTTGTCGTAAGTTTATTAACCTTCATTGAGCAGTTATGTTAACCAAGCAGTAGTATGGTGCTCCCACAGAAGTATCAAAGTGCTAAATTGAGTGATATCATGTGCAAGATGTCATAAACATGGAAGAAGTCCCTGTTTAAGTTGTAAGCTAGTCTACTTCACATTCAATTTTAATGTTGTCATGCTATGTTGTCTCTTTCATCCACAGCTAGTTTTACAGCAGTGGACCAAGGATTTTTTCTTGGAGAGAGAGAGAGAGCACCTGTGAAAGGGAGGGTTTTTAGAGGAGTTGTACACCTGTAGCATTTACAAGTGAAGAGGGCACAGTAGTAATGCAGAAGGGGATTTTCCTGTCTTTAGGGGGGGTGTACAACCATAGCATTTGTGAGCAAAAGGGGCACAGTAGTGTAAAAAGGCACTTTCCTGTCTTTAGGAAGGTGTCCACCCCCAATACCCTCCCACTAAATCTGCCATTGGTTTACTGTCACTCCCTCCATATACTGGTAAACAGGGCCTTATTAAATTGAGCAGTTATCACTGATGTCAGACTTAGGCTTGCCCAACAAGCTTTGTCAAGTTGCACATCAAAAGCAACGTGGAAAAAAAAACACGACTGAAAAAAACCTAAGCTGCACCTGACGTCAGTAATAATTGGTAACTTGACTCATTAAAATTTTTTTATAATCAACCTTTTTTCAATTATGTATATATCTTATTTCATCACTTTGACTTCATACAAAATACAAAGAAAAACTAAAGTGAACTAGTGCCATATTTCAAAGGAGATTCCTAAGGATTTTTAGTCCTAAAAACTGATTTTTACCTTGTAAACATTTTTGTATGGCACAGGCTTCTTTACCACACGCTTCTTGCTTTTTCTTTGGCATGGAAAAACCTTTTCCTCAAAAAAGTGATCAAATCCTAAACATCTTATAACCTTTTCTCGAATCTTGCTTTAGACTCGTTTTATTTTGAGTTTTTCTTGTAAACTCTGAAACTCTGTCCCTGCGGCCGCCATTTTGGATTGTGTGAAAGGCATTATGGGACAGGTTTGCTTTGCGCGCGCTTTTTCAGAAGGCGCGCGCAAATATCGCTAACGTCACAATCAATAACTCACTTACGTACTTATTTATGCGCATTGTAGTTCAAATCTTTGACACAACACTTTAAATTTTTGCGGAATCTTTGAAGACAGTAGCAATGAGAGAAGACGATAAAGTAGATCCATTAGAAGCCCAGCTAGAGGCGCAACAAGAGCTGGCGAGTTTGCATCGACAATATCGCTGCATGCGCAATGCCAAGAAAGCCTACACTACGGAAACTCAAAACATCATACGACGGCAAAAAGCGGTCATAGAGGCATTGATGGAAGAGGAAATAGAAATGTTGACGTTTAAAAATGTAGCTGGAAGGCTTGTCAATCAGGTTGAGGATGAGAAAATGTTAGATGAGATAAATGGCCTTTTGGAGAAGGAAAACAGCATTGAAGAAGAAATGATGGTGGAGCGAAAGACGTTTGAAGAAATTAACGCAGAGATATGTGCTATGGAATCAAAGATCGCGAAACAAAGGCAGACGATGCAAGGAAGCAATAATGTAAGCCATGCCAAGAACGTCGTTCTTCAAAAGCATATCCGTGTCTTGAAAAACCGACTCGATAACTTGAGCAAGAAATTCAACATTGCAATGGCTGGTAACAAAAAATTGCGGATGAAAATCGACCATGTCAATGGTCAGAAAGCTCGATTCAAGAAGATTTCTCGTCGTCTAGAAAACGGACTGACAGAAGTTAAAGCCGAAATCGAAAAAACTTCCGAAACTGCTACGTCACATTTTAATGCAAGAGACGAAGCTCAGCACCGAATGGCCTCTCTACGTGAACGCGGTGAAAGAGACCTTACCGTGTACAACACTGAAATCAAAGATGTTATGAGAGCCATTGAACATGATCGTAAACTGCGCAAGTTCATGATGACCAAAGCTGAAGACAGAGCGAGCATTCTTGAAGAGGAAACTGCGGCTAGAGAGTTGCGGAAGCTTAACATGCATTTGGGAGGCTTGAAGCTTGAGGCAAAGAAGTACGAAGAAATCTTTGAAAAGATTAAAGAGGCCACGGGAATCCACGATACTGATACACTGGTGTCGTCTTTCATTGAGAATGAAGACACTAACTTCGCGTTGTTTAATTATGTCAACGCAATGAATACAGAGATCGAGGAGCTGCAGGAATACATCAAGTTCTTGAAGGAAGAAACCGAACTCACAAAGAACGAAGGGGTAGCGAGTGACGTCCGACGAAAAGAAATACTACAAGAGCTGGAGGCACAAATGACAGCCGTGACTGCAAAATCAAGCGCTTTGACGAAAGAGGTGAAGACTAGCAGACGAATAATTGAAGTAGCCAAACCAAGAATCGAAAAGATCTTCGTGGGAATTAAGTGTGATCGCTCGGCCATTACAGATCTTCTGGGTGGAGGTACTACTATAGATGATTATAATGTTATGCAATACTTGGGGATTATCGAGCAAAAGTGCAACGAAATGCTTCAGATTAAAGCTTTCCTAAAAGCTAAAATAGCAATGGAAGAAGGCCAGAAAGAAGGGAGTGCTGTCGATGGACTTCAAGGTGCAGGACCTCAGCCAGTTCAAGGCAAGCTGTCAATCAATCCACCATCCATCGAGGAAGAAAGTGATCTTATCCTGCAAACATCTGATTCTAAGCCACTGGCCATGGAAGAGGTACAGGTGCTTCTTTCGCAGCTTACATCGCGGGGTGGCCCGTCTAAAGGTGCAGGGACTGGCGTGGTTAACAAACAAGGAAAGAAAAAGAGATCATAATCATCAAAACGAAAAAAAATGAAAATCCTTTAATCCTAATTTTAATTCCTAATGAAGAAATGCTTACCCTAAATGTGGTTTGCCACTTACTTACTTGTGATTTTTTGAAAAAGAAAAAAGAGATGTACAATTAAGATGCTCGTTAAAGTAAAATTAAAGAGTGTTATATTGAAGCGAGAGAATGAATTCTTTCAAAAGGCGGGTTTCACTCCTAATTTTAATTTTGAATATCAACAAGTCAGTTTTAAATCGATGAATCTCAGGTTTCTAGACTGGCGACATTTTAGAATATAGAAGTCATGGGGGGTCTAGGTCAATTGTAAACGGAGTAATACCAATTTCTGAGCTTTTACAGGTAGGCCGGAATTAAGATGCGCTTCCTTATCGTTTAGCTCAAAAGGGAAGCCTTTTTCTTCTCAGGGCCGGAACTACTCAGTTCAAAAATAGCTAGTTGTTATTTCATTCGTTTATCTGGCATTAAAATATGCATTAAAAATTACTTCGGGGAATAAAAATAAGGCTTATCGGTCAGTGTTTGGCCTTTTGAATCAACATCACCCATTACAAATACACCAAATAACTGATTAGAAAAACAATAATAGCGTTTATGAAAAGAATTTTGTTTTAAACCGGACTCGAAAATTCCGTGTTATAAAGTCCTTTCTTCAGTCGTTAACCGTCAAAATCAGTTGGTAATTTCGATACGTCTGCGAATCAATCACTCTCATGGCATTACTGACAAAGACAATATCAGTCAGTGAGAACCGAATGGGCTTATCAATTCTATACTCAGTTGTTAGGAGATAAGACAAGACTCTTGTCTGATGTTGACCGCACCAAAGCTACTAATAATTAAAAACATAGAAAACTTCGGTTTGATTGGATTAGTATTTAGATTGACACAGGAATTTCTAGTAAAGTCTTTTTTGGCTTTTTGATGATTAGGGAGTGAAGTGTGATCAGCCTAGCGAACGCAGCCGACGGCAAAAACCCGAAAAAAGGGGAAGTCAATCGAGCTTATGTGTATTAATGGCGTTTCTCTACATTCCTGTAAAAATATTTTTAAAAACTCCCAATTTTATCGTCATAGTAATAAGTCAATATATTCAATGACTACAATTGTTTTGTGATACTTTCGTTGCTGAGTTATTAAAAATAATTTCAAAATATCATAAGTTGATTAAAGGGGACCTCTTCTATTAACTATCAAAATATATAGCTGTCAAAATGAATTTTTGAATAGAAAACAAAGTGAAAACTGTGATTGTAGAATGACAGAAATTATTTGGATGAAGATAAGTGAATAGGTGAGGAGGAAAGTCATTCTTGATTTATTTGAAAATTTTATCCACGTTTATTTATTCAAAAGATTTTTTCTTGGCCTGAAATCTTTAAAAATTCAAAAGTTTTGATTATATTTTCAAACAATTTCTTTTTTTTTTCTCTGTCACTAGTCTGGAAAGGAAGTATTGAGGCTAGGTTCACGGCTTCATTACAATACCTGGGTTACATTACAATACCTGAACATCAATAAAAGAGTAGATATCTCAAAAATGTTAGAAAACAATTGAATGAATGCCTTTTGTTATTTAAGCATAATCTAAACTAAGTTATGCATTTAAATGCACAGATGTAAAAGAAGTGGTCTTTTCACTTGGTGCAAAAAACATCTGTCCTTTCATTTGGCTTACTTATCAACCGACCAGCGCGCGTTCATCGTGACTGACTCACGGCTTGTTCAGGAATTCTAAAGTTTGACCCTGAGTCTTTCATATTGTTTATACTAAAAACAAGCGCAATAAACACGACACAATAGTTTTGATTATCGTCCTTTTTTAGTAAAGCCGCATAAATGACATCCTTTGTAAGCCCCCTGTGGAGCTGTGAATAAATAGCGTTCAAGACAACATTTATGCAACATTAATTATGGTAATTTATGCGCGTATAGCACTCGCCGTGCGCATGGCTCAACAAACAAGTCTGGAGTCATTCCCTCGATTCTTTGTCACCAATATATCTTGATTGTGAAGTGTGTTTAGCTCGGAGTTGACTTTATTCACTCCTAACTCAGCCTTCAATTCTAAGTCAGTTGACGGAGTTCATTCCTAGCGAGTTCTTGGGGGATTAACGGCTCGCAAATCATGGCAAAGTTAGCTGCCTTAATCGTGGTTTTAGCAACGGTCGCACTTCAGTCAGGTAAAGTCTTTGCACTAGCGTCACCAAACTCACAGCATTTTTAAATCCTAACAGTTATGGATATTTTGAGAAGGCCTAGCTTATGTTTAGAGGGTTAAATAAGTCACAGAACCTCAATAATTCGTTTCGTGTTTCAAGCGAAGAAAGTCAAGTCTGTGTTGTTTTGCAAAACCCTGGAAATCAAGCGCATCTTTCTGTGTATAAACCCAATGAGATTTATTTGCCACACCTTCCATCTCGAATAATGTCCGCTCTATAATCTTTTTTCTCGGAATATTCATATCTACGGATAAATTGAGCTTTGGTCAAAGGTTTTTGTGTTCTTGGCTCCCAGCTTGATGCCTGGTTTTTCCTGTTTAGTACCTTCCACAAACCGTATAGAATTTCTAAATTTCACACTGCTTTCATCATTTGGTCTGGTCGACGCACGAAAAGGACGCGATCCCTTGAAATTCAAAGAATAGCGAAAACCATTTTTCAAGTGGACAACTCTAAAATTAAAAGTCCTTTTGCAGGGGGAGTCGACGGCGAAGCATCTCGCTGAGTTTCCTCTGCATGAAGTTGGGTTTTTAATTCGACTTTCCCTTTGTTTCCAAAGTCACTTTGGGCGCCAAAAATCGTTGTTCAAACGACAGCTTCAAATAAAATGCACTTTGCAGAGGTATTTAAATAAAAAGTACTCTAGCGTGTTTGCTTTAGCAATTGTCATGTTTTGATGTACAGAAAAGCTATTTCCTTCCCTCAGTTAACTTCCAAACATTTTAATAAAGCTGAAAGTGTTTTCGAAAAGGAAGGAAGCTAAAAGAAACTGCATTGAATACATGAAACGAAGACTCGAAATCTGAATCGAAAATTTCCACATAAGTTAAATAAGCTTTATTTAGGCCCCAAACCTATTAAACACCTTATATTTTTATAATCTCGTGTTTAGAAAAAGCTGTTTCAGTGCAGTATCAAACGGTTTTCAGATCTTTCACTTTCCATATTACTCATTTATAGCATTTGTATAATTTATTTTTTTGAACAGCAATTGGACCCACGTGTTTTATATTCCCAAGAGACTTGTTTTTATGATCAGTAAATCGATTTGGTACAACTATAGAATACCCCTCCAAATGATATGCACAACTAATCCGTTATTGTTCTTCTATTGTTATTCCTTCGTTTTCAAGACTTGCTTCAATCTAAAACAAAGTAACGGGGTATTCTATAGTTGGTCCCTTTAAAGATGATATTTTAAGGTGACTACTGAAAAAAAAGTATTTAACTTTTTTTTAAATAGCAAGGTTTTCACGGAAATTTAATGCTGATTTTAAATATGAAAAGAGAAATAGGGTGTCCTGAACTAGTTTTTATGATAATCAAGCTTGAATGGGTGGTGGTTTATAAATTTTTGAAGCAAAAATGTCATTAGCAGAAGTGACCAGAAAAAAAAGTTAAAGCTCAAAAGATAATAGATGTATGAAGACTATAATTGTACAGATGTTAACAGGTAGATAATTCTACAACATTACATAAATAACTTTAAGTTAAGGAGATGAAAATGTCAGGATTTGCCAAACTTTGTTTAACCATTGCTTGGAAAAAGTCTCAATAAATCAAGCAGAAATACGTAAAAGCTATTTACCATTACTGAGATATATCAACCTGAGTCAAAGCTGATGGTTGATATATCCCATATAAGCTGAGGTACAAGGTACATAACTACCTTATATCACTATTTGGTTTTCTAAAGCTAATTTTGCAATTTTAGTCAGTATAAATAATCTGAGTGAGATTTGCTTTGTACGAGAAGTATATGCCCTGGAATCCCTGTAGTTGTCACATACACTACATTGTCCAGTGGTGTTAACCAGTGTGGTTGGTCCTAGTGGTGTAGGATGTAGTGATAACACATTGGACTGGTAAACCACAGATGTGGAGTTCGATTTCCAGCAAAGCATATACATCTTTTTCCCCTTTATAATTTCTATTTAAATATATTTCATTGCTCAACTAGTATTTAGATCAAATGTGTTTACACCTATTGCAAAAATGTTGTCATGAGTAAATTAGTAAATTTACCAATTAGGAATAAATTAACCCTCACATCAAACTTGGGTGGCAGTGGAATTATTATTGAATTAAGAAATGTATAGCTGGAATTCATTATGAGAGCATGTTTTTATATGTTGCCATTGATATGCACATTGGAGTTTGCTGGGCAAGCCTTACTTTGATATCAGGGATAATTTATTCGTAATTGGTCATTTACTAATTTACTAAAGTGTTATTTTTACGTCATTTTTGCAATTAAGTGTATGTCTGAATATTTTCAAGGGAGTACAGAGCAGATATAGCTATTGTATTAACAGGTTGATAAGTAGATATCAATCTCTTCATGGGGTTGATACCTGGTTATCAACCTGTGAATACAATAGATGTATCAGCCCCACACTCCCCTGAAAATATTCAAAGCTGCCCTGACTTTAAGACAGTTGGGTTTGTTATCAAAGATAAAGACCACCATAGAACAAAGAAAATCAAACCAATAGTGACAAACTGTAAGTACAAATATTCACTTTTATCATAAGTTTGAGTAATTAAATGTTTTTCAAAATTTGATATGATAAGATTTTTAGGAGCTTTTTAAAATAAGCATATAAAAAGTATAGATTCCCATGCAGAATTTGAGAGTTTTGCCTCTTGAAATTCAAAACATGTATGGTTCTTTAGTCTTTTTCAGTAAAATGTCAAAGGTTATGGTGGTAACAGCCGTTATTATGCTCTTTTAACATGCTTTTAAAAAACCTGAATCATGATAGTGAATTAAGCTAAAATATTTAGGATTATTTATTCTAAAATCAAATTCTTATATGAAGTTTCTTGAAGACCTTTGTTAAAATCATGCATTTGAAAATAAGCTGAACAAACTATGAAAATACTGATATATTAATAATACAGACTGTTCTAAGCAGTATTGCATTTTCAACATTGAAGGACAATTAGGAAAACTATTTTATTGTTTTGTTATTAAGTGTGATCTTTGGTCAGGAAGTTGAAGTACTCATTATCATGTGACTATCATAAACGACTTTGAAAACAAATGTTTGATCATGTACATAATGCAAAGCTCTTTACACAAATAAAGATCATGTTTAAGAAGATTTTGTGAAAGACATTTATTATGTTGTAATGTCAATTTTCTGATATAAAAAATGGGGGTCACCATCTTTATTTTCAAGCTACATTCTAAGAAAAACCAGCAATTTGAAAGAAAATAGTGTGGATTTTATTGTAGACCATTGTACTGATTAAGACCTTCTTAAACAAAGAAAATGCTGCTCGAATTTTATGTAGCTTTCTCAGACATCAGAGACCTTTTTCTGGACAAAATTAATTTAAAATGCTTAGGAAAAAAGGTAAAAAAATTAATTTGATAGCATGTGTTGCTGTCAAAATTAAATTAAAATGCTTAGGAAAAAAGTTGCTGTCAAAATATGTGGCCTTGAGTCTCGGGAACAGGTGTAATTTTGTGGAAAAAATTGCTGTCATTCTTTCTCATATGTCACTTTCATATTAACATATTTTGTAGATGGGGGTCACCATTTTCATTTTGGAGATATTATGCCATTAACTTTGAAAATTTGGCTGCCCTTTTGAATGTGATTGCCTTTGTTACATAAACAAATCCTGCAGGAGTTCTTTTCCTTACTCATTCGAAAGACCTCAAGCACATAAAAAATGGATATGATTCAAGAATTGAATTGACAAGATATGATTCCAGAATTGAAACATGATCAATATATATTTTGATAAAAAGAATGCAGATATTATTTGTTTTTTGCATCATGGAATACATAGTATCAAAGGTTTCATTGTTATTGACTTTGTATCATCTATTTAATATAAGGAATTCCATAGTAATTTTCATTAACCTGTCTAATTTTCATATTGGCTGCTTGCAATATTAAGATAATGATATTCAAAAAGTTTATCACATACATATTGAGTTTTTGTATGTTATAGCTTAGTTAAGCCATATTATTATTATTTTATTATCATCAGTTAATCAATTAACTTATATAATGCAATACCAATATACATTTTCATTAGTGCATCTACCGGTAATTAATTTAAAACTAATCTACATATACAATAATAATAAAACATACAAAATTCTATAGATAATATTATTATAACAATAATATTAATATAACAGTAAAAACACTGCTCACGACAGTGTGAAATAAACCATTAACATTATATGTTTCTTGAATAGTTACACATTTCTTTGTTAAGTATGAAATTCACCTTTGGCTGTCTTCAAATTAAAAGCTTTATAGCATTCAAGACAGGTAGTTGTTTTGAGGTATTCTAGAAAGATGATTCATTAGATTATGTATGTCTAAAATGCTGTGCAAGGATATTAATGTTTGATGTTGGCTGGAATTAGATTTAATCATTACTGTGACATCTTAAAAGTTGGGGATTATCAGTTCTGTTTTCCATAACTCTGGATGACAAATACTTTATATGTTAAAGTAAAAGGTTACATGGGACGGTATCCGGTACTTTCGTCCCAAAGTCAAATCGATCCAGGTCAATTGGATCCACTATAGTCACAATCGATCCACATATCAGGGCAATTCGATCCACATATGAATTAAACACAGTAATAGTGTATTAAAGTGTAATAAAAGAGAATATTATATTTTGGTAG
>WUAP02155154.1:0-10446 GCA_015163945.2 Stichodactyla helianthus
ACCTCCCCCGGAAATGATTCTGAATGTCTACCAATCTGAATACGAGACTGTCAATCCGAGACTAGCTTCACTTTGGTTTGATTGATGCCGCGAGAGGTTTTAATCGTTCACAGACGTTTAACTAAACACCATGTGATTGTACCAACTTTATGAATACAACAGACTACCTTATAAAAATGTCATTTCTACATAATTCTTTTCGCAATAACTCTGAGTCACCTAAATAAGCGGAAAGAAAACGAAAAAATCCTAGATAGTTTTTATTAACCATTGATGACAACAAAATAAAACTAGAATGAATAAAGTATATTTTGAGGAAAAACGAAAGCGGATCGTGTGTTTGGCAGATGAGTTCCAGACTTTCATCAATTCCTGAGAGGATTTACACCGGATTCATAAAAAAGATAATATTCTCAAAGTCAGATTAATTTATATTAAAACCCGAAATCCCACTAGAAGATAAATGATTCAGGAGAGAGAAGATTCTCGGGTTTTTTTCTAAGCTTTTTAAAATCTTTTTAGCTAGAGAAATGAAAATCAGTTCGGTTTTCCTTAACTCATTCCAACTCATTTTTTAATCTCATTACTCATTTTTTGTCTTACGAATGATGTATAACCTGAGCTAATTTTATGGCAAGATTTTGGTTCACTTTACTGCAGCCAATTATATACTTTTCCCGCAATTTCCTCGAAACACGGATAGAACCGTACACGAAACGGGAAGTCATACAATATCGAAAGGAAAAAGTTACGCCACTTGACTGAAATGCGACTCTGATGTTATTGAACATCTAGTAAAGTAGTATTCTTAAGCTGTTGGCTTGAATTATCGAGATGTTATAAGGGCTTGATAGATATTAATAACACACTTTTTAAAAGCACGTATATTCAACTGCTCTAAGGGACCGGTCATTATCTATGACCTGGGAGGGGGAATTTTTTTTTTTTTTTTTTTTTGGGGGGGGGGGGGGGGGCCTGACTGACAAGCCAAGCAATGACAGACAGGAAGGGGGGATCACATAAATTTGTCAGTAAATTTATTTGAACAAAGTGGGGATCACTAGGTCTCATAGTGGCCCAGGGAGGTCAAAAAATTTTTATGATGCCACATCAAAAATCCCCCCCCCCCCCCCCCCTCTCGACCCCAGGCGATAAATAAATGACCGGTCCCTAAGAAGCCCAGCTATAATCAGGGGGGATTTCATTTATTTGGGCTATGCAAGAGAAGGCAAGTGTGTGTGCTTATCTATAATGAATAATCGCATTTCGAAAGATTCCAGGAATAAGGGAAGTTAGCAACATAAAATATGAGCAAGATTATAAAAATAACCCCTTCATAGTGGCTTCGATGGTTTCATTAGAAAAAGGAAAAAGCAAGATGTAGACAAAAAGTAAGATGTAGACTATTAACTCTGTATGAACCCTATAAAATGAGCTTTGGATGTTAGGGAGTCGTTTTGGAACAAAATGAATGATTTTCTATTCTAGCTGTCAGTGTACAACTGTAAGAGAAAAAACAAACCGTCCATTTATCTGTCACAGAACGGATACTCCATGAAGTGTGACTATAGGTCGGTTGCTAGAGAAGAATAGTAAGTGATCCACCATCATGACAGAATCGGCTCTTATCTCTCTTTATTTCAAAGCCTTTTGTTTCTTTGTTTCTTTTTCTTTTTTACTTTTTTACTTTTTTTTTTTCTTTTTCGATTTTTTCCCCTTTCTTTCTAGCTGAGTTTAAGAGAGAGAAATGAGGATGAGATAGAGACCATGATATACACCAGCTAACAGGGTTTTATGTGGTTACGCTTGCAACTGACACGTCGATGGTAACTTGGGCTTTATGATAGCCAGGTGACATCGATCTGGGCTAATTATTTAAACAAGATTTAAGATTTGATTGCGAATTGGATTGAAGCAAAGTTTGCCTTGAAGTTAGGAGGACACTCATCAGTAACATGAAGTTAATTCTGCTTATGATTACAGTTAACGGGTTGATCCGTCAAGCGGAAAGTTGTTAAATGACTCATTTTTCAAGAAAACGAATTCATTTTACTTTCTTCTGAAAGTTAGCCGCTTTAAAAACTTTTTAGACTTTTATTTCATTAGTTATTATTCATTTCTCTAACCTTCTGATCACGTTCAAGTTGTCAGCTTTATTATCGTCAGAGACTATTCCTTTGAGAAAGAGGGGTGGGGTAGGAAAGGTGGACAAGATTGGAATCCACAGAAGGAAGAACCCATATTGATGGCAGTTTTTTTATAACTGAAATGGTTATCCTGTTAAAACATGTTAAATTATTATTATTATTATGATGATGATGATGATGATGATGATGATGATGGTGATGATGGTGATGATGATGATGATGATGATGATGACGATGATGATGATGAAGGTAAGATGACGAACGAACGAAAGAAGATAAACGAACGGGCGAACGAAGACAAACGAACGAACGAACGCACGAACGAAATGATAAATTAATGAATGAATTAAAATGAATATAAATAAAAGTTGTACGGGGCAGGGAAGAAATTCCCTTGATCGGTTACCTCGGTTAATGATAGTACATTTATAGCATATCATCGAGCCTCAGAATGCCAGAAAAATTTTCGTGTATGGACCCATAAAAGTCAAGCTCAATCATGATAGACACGAAATTGAAACAAAAACATCGATTCTTTCAACCAAAATCCCAACAAACAGGATGTTTTATATCATGACGTTACTTAACCTTAAAAGATTAATCTAAATTGACAGCAATAACATAGCAGCTGCATGAATTGATCGTATGAAAGCTGAGAAAGAGCTTTCATCGATATATCACTTACTTAAATTATGACTCCCTAAAATATTTTATGTCCGTCTTTTTTTTTTTTTTTTTTTTTTTTTTTTTCAGTAACAAAGTAATTACATTCTCATTCACGGATAAAAATCCACTTTACGGGCGATAAATAAGCCAAGACTATTGCCGTTGTTTTGGGCACTAGCTTATAACCCTTAGTCTTATATATACACCAAATTGAAGGTTTCAAAAGGTTGAATCATCGAAGGTAAGACCGAAAGGAGTTCTCGGTAAGCACTCAATAAGACCCATATTTACTATTATATGCATAGGATATTGTTGCAAATCTTGTGCACTGCTTTGAATTCTCGAAGAAAGCAATTTTCAAGAATTATAACAATGCTCAAGGCATATTATGGGCCTTACGAACTATTTACCCAGAATCCCCCTCGGTCTTACCTTCGATAATTTAACCTTTTTAACCTGACAATGTTTTTTCAATTTGGTGTATATCAATGATTCCAGCTAGTTCAAGTGGTTTTTGTTTGGGCTTTGTTTTTAAAGTTTAATAAAAAAGATTCCCATAATGAAGCCTTAAGGTAACTTAGAAAAATGTCATTTAGTGACATGGCTTTCCACTCTTGAGGTCATGAAAAACCTCAAAGGAAATTATTTATTTCGCTCTTAAATTGAATCCTAATGCACATACAAATACGTCTTTTAGCAACTGAATGGCCGAAAAATGAATGTTAGTTAAAGTGCTAAAATGCACCTGTCACATTCCGTGTCAATGTCTGCCTCGAAACAAATAAGAGAAGTATCTTGTGCGTGTATCAATATTAAGTTCGAGAGGGGGGAGGGGAGGGGTGCTCTGGCATATGTCATATTTGTTCAATAATTTCTGTTAAGATTCCCTGTAACCTGGGGAAAGAAAAATTTATCAAATTTAGTCGAATTTCTCTACCTGGGGTAGCCACAAATTCCAAAAATAAAAGTAAAGATATGTTAAAACACTGTACCAGGGGCAAACCAGAAGATAAAATTATCCAGGGTGGGGATACCGAGAACGATCAAATCCCCGCCATATGCCCGACCCCCCTCCCTCTCGGTCTTTTATATGTATTATTGAAAACAGAACCTTCTCGATTCGGAATCACAGACTTCAAAACTCCAGTTTAACATCCTATTACTTAGCGATTTACCTCGTACAAATTAAGGAAAAGAGTTTTTAAAAATCTATATTACTTCCTTTTTTTAGGAAATTTTTTAAAGGAAGTATGATTTTGAGTTAATTCTCGCACTCTTTTCCCATCATGCTTTACGAAGCTCTCCTCAATGCTTCACCTGTCCTAACGCCTCTCTGCTTTCTCTGATATAGGTGATCAACCAGGCTTCTCGGCCGACAGTACAGCAACAGACATCCAAACCGACACAGGACACAGAGCTGTGTTGGTATCAAGTCATTAGTAAAGAAGAAACTTAGCAAAAATCAGCGATATTAACACGGTAAGGCGACCAGCACTTAAAAATTTGAATCTCGTCCCTTGGAACCAAATTACATGACTGTTTTACCATTTTACTCAAGTTGAAAAATTGCTTTTATTGTAATATACACTTACAGATACCTAGCATCTGCGGTTTTCTCAGCGGGTAGACCACTTTAATAACAGCAACACTCGTTTTAATTCATATATCAAATCACTAGGGGAGCGCATTTCAGCATGTTAGTACAATCAATTAATTTCCCTAAAAGAAAACTGTAAAAAACCAATTTTCATAATCCTGCAGGAAGCTAGGATTTGGAGTTTGTTATTGATCTCCTTCACATAAGGCATCAAATAACCGTAGAATCTCTCAGAACTTATCTAGTAAATCTCGCGCAAGGATTTAACTTCGTTTTCGCGGGCAAATCATCTTCCGAGCAGAATGAAGGAGAAAGCCTTTGAATAAGCTGTTGTTGAGAAAAGGTAAGCCTTGGATTGTGAATCGTTCCTGGTCTTTCGACACCAGCATCAGAAAAATAGTTAAACAAAAGCGATAAACGTTAGAACGAAATTCTACCTATAACCATAAGAAAGCGTCAATTAAACTGTTTAAAAGTGGATGTGATTAAACTAGGACACTGAACAAACTATGCAAGTTTGGTTTGAAATTAAGGTTAAAAGGACTGTGCAAGACGATATGCCGTTAGTATTGGTCCGATTACAGAGTTTTACGAAGAACAGTTGACACCTACTGTAAAGATAATTAATCTTTCAAAAGACGAATGTGAAATATTAAACAGTTTAAATAAGACCGAAATAACTGGAAAGATTCAAAGCTAAACGCCTTGAAAGCTTAAGATAATAGAGTCTTGCTTCTAGTGGAGAAAACTAGTCACAGACCTGCTTAAGTAACCCGACTTTCTCTTGAGTCGATGTCCAGGGTTTCCAGTCTTTATCGCCTACTGGCATCAATAAATATATGTTGACCAGACACCGACTTGTTATTCATATTTTACTGTTGCGTATTGAGTTGCTAACTGGTGCACTTAGAATCTATAGCAGAAAACAGAAAAGCTAAGTTGTTTTTTTTTTTTTTTTTAATGAAGTCGTTTGCTTTGAAGATTTGGTAGCTTTTCTGACATAATAGCAACAATTAAGAAAACAAACAAACATCACCGGCAAACGCAACCATTTTTTGCTAGTTTTAATCAGGTTTTGCAATCTGATTTTTGGCTCGTATTTGCCAAGAAAATCTATACGAAATTTCCTGAAAATGTACATAGGGTAAATTAGGACAGACTCGTCAGTTCTCTCTCTCTCTCTCTTTTCTTTTTTTTTCTTTTTCTTTTTTTGCCTCCTAGCAACAGTAACGAGAGTAGGTTATGGTTAAAAGAACTGTAACATTGAGTTGCATTTTGTAATATTAAATATCAGTGAGATGTTATCCGTTATCGAGAAATCTATAAATGTCTTGGAAAAGATGAAAACATATTCATATTACTATTAAACATATTACTATTCATTAGTAGCAGCGGCAGTATTCATATTATTGCTCATTAGTACTTCGAAAAAAGCAAAACATATTCATATTCAATATATATTTTAAAAAATATATATTGTAGTGCGAGAAGATAAATCCAATTATTGGATACATGTTTAATTTAAAGTTACCACCTGCTTCGCTATTAAAAACCTTAATGCAACATATTGAATTGAGATCGTCTTGAAAATGCCCTTCAAAGAACTAAATTAAATGAATATGAACAAAAAAAAAACACAGAAATTTATATGTACATATTGTAGTTCATTTGTACATTGATATGCATAGTTGCTAGGCAGCAATCAAACAGCATATAGTAAATTGATTAGTGATATTACCATTCATTAGTAGCAGCGGCAGTATTCATATTATTGCTCATTAGTACTTCGAGAAAAGCAATAACAATGACAATGCCGACAGTGACTATAACTAACTCTCACTAACACTAGCTACCGTTAATACCACTACTTCTACCAGTACCATCACCACTACCACTACCACCACCACTGCCACTACCACACTACCATTACTACCCCCACCACAACTACCACTGCCACTACTACTACCACTACAAACACCACAACTACCACTGCCACTACTACTACCACTACAAACACCACCACTACCACTGCAACTACCATATCAACTTCCACTTTCCATGACTACCACTATTACTAACACTACTTGTATAGTTATCGTTATAATAAGCAATATAAAACGCGTGCGCATCTCTATGTACTGTGATAGAAGCACGCCGAGAGATGTAGAGCACGAGAAAAGCGAGCTTAGGAACACGAGGCGTGGCCGAGTGTTTCTATTGCTTTTCGAGTGCTCTGCATCTCCTAGAGTGTTTATATCACAGTACATAGACATAAGCGATCGTTTCTGATATAACGGTAGCCAGCCAATCAGCGCTCGCTTTGCATCTCAAATATTTCATAAATATGTATTGTTTAATATATCATTTTATTGTCATTACTATCATTCCAGTTATTTAATTTATTTATTTATCTATTTATTTATTTGTTTGATTATTTACTTGTTTGTTTGTTTGTTTGTTTGTTTATTTATTTATTTATTTATTACCCATTGGTTGGTAATTTTTTTTTTAAGTTTGAGCACAGACAGTGTGGTGCCATTGATATTAGGCTATTGATAATAAAGATAATTGCTTCCACATTCAATTAATGTGATCCCTGTGCTAAAACGAGATTAATTTTAATCACTAGTTAGTTTCTAAGGAACAAAATAATGATCTCAAACGAAATTCAAAATTGAACAAATTGGGAAAGAAACCAAATCTACGCAAAAATATAACATAAAATAAAAAATTATACGTTTGTAGTATGGGAAAAGCTGTGTAACTTGTGCGAAAACAAAAAGGCAAAGGGGAAAAACAAAACAAAAAAAAACCCTCTATAATAATAGCGAACCAAACTCGCCCAGTTCGAGAGTTTTCGGTTACTCATTGATAGATCGAGTGTTCATGTAGATAGAATAAGCGGAGGGTTGATATGCCCCTAGGCCTATTTAAGTTTTATTTCAATGGAAGGATGGGAATAACACGTAGTCTGAAATGGGAAAAAATATGCTTAATTGGATTTGGTCTGTGATCTTCTGGATCTCAGTAGTTCTGAGTTCTGATTACGTGGTAGAGTGGGAATATAGCTAAACTAAGGCCTTTACAACCATTACTCCCCGTGAGGGGCTCTTTCGTAAGGTTCACTCCACACACATTACCACTAAATTGAATATCTTTACAACGCACAATACTCAACCCACTGTTGTTGATTTTTTACGGAGAGAGGAAAACCGGAGAACCCGGAGAAAAACCCTTGTGGCAAGGGAGAGAACAACACATCTAACAAACTCTACTCACATGTGGTATCCGTGGGGATCGAACCAGTGAACAGCCCTTGATTTTGGAGAGGAAACACTTAATACCTGTATAAGCTAACAAATCTGTGGCACCTATTCTGTGATCGAATTGGAATTTAAAAGTTGATTTTTGTGGAGGGAGGAAAACCGAGAAACCCGCAGAGAAAAACCCTGGAACCGTATTTAAGTCAATTTCACTTCAGCCAATACTTCTTCACTGAAGTACAAATATCAACGTTCATGTCCAAATTGGTAAAGCGAAAAAAACTGAAGCTGACAGTTTCGCAGTCATGATATTTTATCCGCAGCTTTGGATTGTTTAAAAGCTTTCAAAGCTGTAACTGCATGTAAGATTTGTCTTACGAGCCGCATTAACACCTACAATTATATCCCCGTGATATAAGCTGGATTATTCCATCGATCCTACCATGTTTTAAGGGAGCTTTCATTGGCCAGTATGTAAAATATCTCTTGACACCTGTACCCCACCCCCTCCCCCATAGGATCTTTCAAAAATTATGTGTGCCTCGGTGACTTGTTCTTTTGTTTACAGTAATTTTGCCATTTTTTAGGTTTTTCCTTCTTCTTTCGTCCTTTTTTTCTTTGATTTAGAATGATTATGTGACGGAGAAAGTTGAAAAAAAATTGTCGCGAAAAAAGTGATCACGACCCTTCACCCCACTTCTACCCCCAAACCGCCAGCACTACCAGTCAGCTTTGTTATTCTCCCGCAAATACTCTCAGTTCGCGCTGATTAGGTGTTTTAATCAAATTGTTGTCTGCACATACGTAGTTGTCGTATTGTTTTCATATAAAAGAGATCGGCTGTAGACATTAGTGTGTACAGACAGTTTATAAGATTGACACGATCTCGAACTATCGCAGCGGTTGGAGCTTCATTTCCCATTCCTGACAAGTGTTTTCTTTCTAACGCAAAACGAAAATGCTCCATGAGTTGAACTCTAGTTAATTTTACGACGAAAATGGTAGCTGTCGTGTTGTACAGGTATGTTGCAACAATAAACAGAGTAAAGCTATCCAGTCCATCAAGATCGAGATGAATACCAACTACGCTTGCAAAGGATTTTTAGTTGGAGCGGGAAAATAGCTGGAAAATTTGGCATGTTAAAAGTTGTAACAATTCTTGCCCGATCAATTCAATACAAATTTTAAGAGGAGCTGAAAAGCGAGGAAAGCAATTCGGATATGAGTAAAATTGATATGTTCAAAGAGATCCATAAGATCTGGAAAATCCCACATCAAAAGTGTAATAAGCTACTTGATTGGCTGATCCTGTACAGAAGAGGGACGAACACCTCAGCCCCCACCCCTATCGACTTTTTGTCACATTTTCATTTAAGTCAAACACATCGAGGATGAGATAACGGACTGTTACCGAAACGCACTCGCTTATCTTCACTAAAGTAAAATATCACTATAAGCTACTCAATAATAAGTACAAGTTGGTCATTGGCCCCAAAATACAACGATAATGAGGTATAAAACTAACTTTGGGTCAGTGCAACTTCGGGCTTTTGAGGTGAGCTGGAGACCTAGACTGTAATGAACCGCACTCTTCCCCAAAGCAAAAACAGTAAGAGATCAAAGCTTAGTATACCCTGAGTGCCATGCAGAGGTACTCTCGCTCCATATCAGCAGACGGCGCGCGCCACAGGCGACAAAGAGCGCGAGGCCGGAGGCGGGTTTTCTTTTCATGCTTGTTAATCATCTATTTCTGTCAGTAGTTAAATGATAAAGGTATTTCCGTGGGACTTAATGATCAGAATAATATATGCAAATAGTTAAAAATTTGTTTTTATCTTATTTTAAAACAAGAATTAGTTGAGAATCAGTTTTGATTATTAATCTAATCATCTTTGAGAACTAGCTCAGTTTTGTCTAGTCTTTACGACCGACCTGAAAAACCGTTAATATTAATGAAAACACCTTGTACTTTGTTCGATGGATTCACGCACGTCTCCTTAGGGAGCATCGAAAATTAAAATACAAGGCCATGGATTTAGTTAAGGAAAAAAGGTTCGTTTATGTCAGAACTAGGAGAAACATTAAGTTTTATTACATAATGGAAAGTAAGATTGTCATGCCAGGATATTTGCAATTCGGTAAGTTTAAAAACTTACTTATGAGACAGTAAAACCAGCGTAAACTTTTTCGTTGAACGACAGTGATAGGAATTCTTTGTCGTGAAGGGAGATTAACATGAACAGAGTAGATTTAGAAAGAATTTCTCCTTTTCTCACCTTCTGTCCTGTCCTGGGGTGTTTTCAAAAAGATCAAGAGAAGGTGATGCCTTTGTAATTATATCAATAGGTTAGACAACCTTTGAACGCTTCGAATCCCTCTAAAATCAGTCCTTGTCAATTGGCCCGTACATTCCAGAGGGGGTAAAAGTCATGAAACTTAAGCAATGATGATGATGATGATGATGATGGTGATGATGGTGATGATGGTGATGATGGTGGTGATGGTGATGATGATGATGATGATGATGATGGTGGTGGTGATGGTGGTGATGATGATGATGGTGGTGGTGGTGGTGGTGGTGGTGATGATGATGATGATAATGATGGTGATGATGATGATGATGGTGATGATGGTGATGATGATGGTGATGATGGTGATGATGGTGGTGATGGTGGTGATGATGGTGATGATGATGATGATGATGATGGTGATGATGATGGTGATGATGGTGATGGTGATGATGGTGATGGTGATGATGATGGTGATGATGATG
>WUAP02155176.1:0-10442 GCA_015163945.2 Stichodactyla helianthus
GAAGGACGCCATTTTGTCTTTGCTTGTCACGCTATCCTACTTATCCAATCAGGTTACGATCTAAAAATAGCTCACTCAGACATCTGATGAGTGATGGGACTATTACCCAGATGGACACTTCTGGTTATGAACTTCTGTTAATACTAAGAAAGCCCTATTGATTTCACATTGTCGTTTGGTCGTTCATTTTCCCGCCTTTTTCCTATAGATGGTTGGCGCATGCGCGCACGATATTCAGCCATGTGAGCGTCTGTTGCGCGTACGTGCTCCGAGGATGCTCAAGAACAAACAACAATGGATTCATATCAAATCTTTTCTAAAACAGGTGTAAAAAAACAAAAGACGGTGAAGGACCCCTGCGAAGACAATTAACACAAACTCCCACACAATCCCAAAATATCTGAAAGGAGAGAAAGGATTTAGAAATATCGAAGTGACTTCTTTTAAGATTACTAAATTGATAGTGAAGAATTCGTTTATAAGGTGTTGTCATTTATTATGTCGGGGGGGGGGAGTGTTGATTTAAAAAAGCTCATGGGGGTGTTATCGAAGGTTCTGAAGCCTGAAGGAAAAGCTCACTTCAGGGCAAGAATATGAATAGTAAGTAATTGATCACGATTATGTTTTCAGTTCTTTCCAAGGGTCAAGTCTGGACGAAGTACTATCGATGGATGAACAAAAATGGTGGATGGGTTTGGATGCAGACCAAAGCGTCACTCATTCCCCATCCAACAAATCCTGGCCTTAAACAAATGTTATGTCTGAACTACATCCTCAGGTAACCTTTATAATGCCCAATCTTCATTTTCTAGCTCTCATTTGTTTTTCTCAAATGGATGGTTTTTCTCTCTCTATTTTTCGTGGGTGGTGTAGCGGGAGCGCACTCGCTTCTCACCTCTGGGATCTTGGGTTCGATTCGTGGACTCGGCATTTCACGTCAGCAATGTGTTTCTTGTTGAGTCTCTCCCTTGAAATAAAGGTTTTTCTCCGGTTTTCACCTGACACGCTAAATTCCAATTCATTAGCCGTGCATGTACTTAGTAAGCTCAGCTCAGAAGTTGTTTCAGGCTTGGATGAAATTAACCATAATTCCGTGTTTATTCCTCATCTCTTTTATTTCCCAGTTTTTACTCTCCTTCCTTCAATTCCTAAAAATATTTCTTACCTCTGTTTCAAATTTCATTTTTCATTGTCATTTTTTTCATTTTGATAAATCTTATTTCTTTAAGGCCGATACATATGAGGGAGCTTACAGGCAGCATGCTCCTGCAACATGCTCCCGGGTCATTTTGCACAACCAGTACACACAAGGGAGCATGTTGCTGGAGATTGCTGCATGTAATAGAACACACGAGGGAGCAAACGATGCAAATGATCTGATAATGACCTCAATAACTAGCTATTTGATTGGCCAATTGTTGCCAAGCCGTTGCGCAACTAAAAAGGTTTAGTACACACGAGGGAGCATCTTCATGTTTGTTCAATTTGCTCCAGGAGCTTGCCCCTCATATTTAACCAGTTTAATATCAGGGAGCAAAAGCCGGGAGCTTTTAGCTGCGCAATAATTTTTTTGCGTGAAATCGTTGGTACACACGAGGGAGCAATATTATTGCAATAGAAGGCAGAAGATCGCGACAATTTTGATTAAAAAATGCGAAGATGGTAAAATAAACATACGAAAAATAGGAACAAATTCTTAATTCTGGGGAAGATAAAGGCCGGTACACAAGAGGGAGCTTCGCTCCAGTGGCGTGTTGCGGGAGTGTGTTTCGGGAACAAACTCCCTCGTGTGTACCGGCCTTTATCTTCCCCAGAATTAAGAATTTGTTCCTATTTTTCGTATGTTTATTTTACCATCTTCGCATTTTTTAATCAAAATTGTCGTGATCTTCTACCTTCTATTGCAATAATATTGCTCCTCGATTAGATTTTGTATGATTCTAGACTTTGAAACTGGCACTTCTTTTGCGAAACTTTTCCGTATCAAAGTACACGAAGTGTACTGCAAAATGTGTACTGTGTCAGAGGAAGGCTGAAGAGTGTTGTACGGACCTGGGATCAGCTCTCCCCGGGAAGAGTAGAAATTTGCCAGGAAACACATGCATGGCCAGGAATCCATCCCTTTAGTAGCTAGTTGTCTGGTCGTTCGAAACGGCTACCAAATCTCCTAAAACTTTTTTTATTTCCTACTTTTCCCATAATATTTTCTAATATTCTAAGACCGCTAAAGAAAAAAGAAAAACCGTAAATAAATAAGTTTCGTAGTCTTCAGTGCATGCTTTTATATTAGCGCCGAAAGCAATGCGCTGAATAAAAACCATATTTTATTGCAACTCTTTGGTGCGATGGATGAAATGACATGTCGATGATGTTAGCCGTGGTGGCGGCGGCGGCGGCGGCGGTGGTGGAGGAGGTGGCGGTGTTGTAGATGATGACGATGGTACCATGGTGGTGTTAATGTTGGTGGTGATGGTGTTGATGGTGATGGTGATGTTGATGGTTTTGATGACGATGGTATTAGTGGTGATGGTGTTGCTGCTTGTATTTACCCATGAAATCGTTGCTGTTGATGATGGTGGTGGTGGTGTTGCTGTTTGTAGTTACCAATGAAATCGTTGCTGTTGGTGATGTTGGTGATGATGATGGTGGTGGTGGTGCTGCTGCTGCTGGTAGTTTTCCATGAAATCGTTGCAGTTGGTGATGGTGGTGGTTTTGCTGCTTGTAGTGCTTACCTACATGCCGGTGGTGATGATGGTGATGGTGGTGGTGTTACTGCTTGTAGTGCTTACCTACATGCTGGTGGTGATGAGCAAGTATTGATATTTTAGTGTCACTAATCCAATAACGCTTTCTTTCCCTCAAGTGATGTGGAACACCGCAGCGTTGTGTTGGGAATGGCACAGCTAAAAGGCAAGCCAGAACTCGACTCAGGCGGACAACTCCTAAGCGAGGTTCCTAGCGAAGCTGACACTTCTGGCGAACTAAAAGATGCACTTATTGATGACCAAGTCATGGTGTTTCCAAAATGGCATGCTACATGTAAGTATACTATTTTTCCTTCTTTTGTTTGTTTTTATTTGATTTTTTGTTTGTTTGTTTGTTTTGTTTTTGTTTTTGTTTTGTTTTGTTGGTTTTTGTTTTTGTTTTGTTTTGTTTTGTTTTAATATCTTAAATTGGTATCTTATCATACGTTCCCCGGCTCAAGATCTGGCCAAGATGGAGGGTCAAAGCTTTTTGAAGGACCAGTAGGGTAGAACTTTCTTCGAGGGGAGTAAAAAAAGCCCCGTATCTCAACCAACTTGGCCCAACTTCGCATGACTAATTTCACTTGGCTAATTTCGCGTAACTGTGAAAGAGACGCCGCACAGGCATGGTGTAACGTGACCTTGATTGGTGGTCTTGATAGGCCATTTGCATGATGGCATCATTTTACTACCACTACGAGAATGCTTTGTCGAAATGCTTTTTTTCAGATTTTTCCACTCTCCTGGGAAGAAAGAGACAATCGGTAAAATTTGCTTGACAAGCCACTCAAAGCATTCTGGCCTTGGTAGTAAATTACGCAACCATGCAAATGGCCTGTTGACTGAAAGGATGTCTTTGTTGCGGAAAGTAAAGGGGGCTTGTACTTCGTGTAGGGTTCGTGCTAGTCCTACAACTCCTTGAAAAGTCCAAGAATCCAAAATTCATTTTCAAGTGCACTTGAAGATCCCTCGAAAATAGAGGAGTTGCTAAAAAGACCTTGAAACTCCTTAAAAATTGACATTCATTTGTTTCTAATTGTCAAGAAAACTCTTCTTGGTGAAAATTTTGGCAACGATAACATGACAGATGTGTCTCTTAACTTCGAGTGTGTAAATTGCTCCTTGAGGTTGATCAACTTAGTTCGTGATTGTTCCTTGAAAGGTTCTGGAAAATGTTCCTGCATGGGAATGTACCACAAACCTCGTTTGTACAAAATTTGTTGCATGTAGAGTGGTAACACGAGCAACATTTGTTCTGCACCTTACAATACAACAATGTTGCGTGACAAGGTGTATGACTTTCTTGAGTATATAAGGCTACTGCACCTTAGCCTCGCACGGTGATTTCTCCCAGTCATGTGAAAAGTACTTTACAAACGCCCAAAGTAAACGCAGCTTTGAAATATTACTTATCCATTCTTTTTTTTCAGCCGATAAATTGGTTCCGGAGCAAACCCTTCTTGATCAAATGGCGCTTCAACGTACTGGCTACAACACCCATATGGACGAAACGATCAAAACCTGGACCAACCAACATAAATGGCTCGAAAAGCCATCAGACAACGAGGGCAGTCCGGAAAATGACATCGATGATAAGGATCTTCAAGACATTGTGGATATCATCGATGCTGATATGACGTCGTTTGATCGTTCTCTCATTGATTTTGTCGTGTCCGGAAACACTCAGTTCTTTAGTCAGACTCAGCCGTCTCAGTTAGGGCCGCTCGGGGCGTACATTGAAGAGCTTCCAGATTCTTCGACCGAGCCCATTAGTGTAAACAACCTCGTTGCACCTAAAGTCGAAGAAGACGTGCTGCAAAGTGATATGGATTCTCTCTCGTTCTGCTCCCAAGCTGCTAGGAATGCCTCGGTGTTTCCCAAGGAAGGGCCGAGCAAACGCCCTGCCAGTGGCACGCCTTACACTTACGGAACCACTTCATTCGACACCACTATACCTAATAAAATCCCAAGATTGAGCCACATGCAGTGTGTGACGTTGAGCGGACCTAAAATGTATAATAAACCAGCTGGGAGATCGACAGCTACTATTACAGTTCTTCCTGATGCTCAAAACAGTGACCCATACCAGATGCCCAGTACTTCAACTGGGCAAAGCTCGGGTCCTTACGTCAGCAGTTCGACCGCGACCTCGACTTCCACGTCAACGAAACCAACCGTGTCTTACGTTCATGGCTCAGAGCAGAACTTCATCAGCTTGGCCGATGATAGAAGGGTAGCACCTCCACCGGTTAAGACGTCACCGAACTCCTACCAAAACAAACCCAAAACTACAGCAGTTACTTCGCGAAAGCCTAAGACCCTTCTAGAACAACTAAATATGATGCCAAGTAAGGATAACGACATCTTTAATGACGATTTGATGTTCGATATTGTGGAAGAATTGTTGGAAGAAAGCTCTAACAATAATGAAATGACGAGAAATGCTCAAGGTTTTGGAAGCGGCTTTGATAGTAGCACATCCGACTTGACTACATTGATTCCTCGACAAGAAATTAAACAGGAGGTCGTAACACCGACTTCAACAGAACCCCAAATGCCTTTCTCGGATTGCTTTCAAAACATGTTGAATCGTTCCAACGAATGTCAGATGACGTCACCAACAGGTGGTCGCTATCGAAGAAGTGATAAATTCTCTTCGGGGCTAGAAAATTTGAAAGTAGAGGTCCCAGTTTGCATGGCCAATGTAGCTTTGAGCAAAGACGCAAGTGAGGCACGTGGGAACGGCTGTATTGATACTAGATCTCCGTTTGTTCCTTCTTCTCCTCAGCCGCAGTGGGGAGCACAGCAGCAGCAACAGCAGCAACAGCTGTTACGGCAGTCCTCCTGGCAAAAACAACCTCAACAACAGCAACAACGCATGTCAATACCGTATCAATTGCAGGGGACAAAACCACAAACAGTATCACAGTCGTCCTTTAGCCAGCAACAAGCACATTTTCAACAACAGAAACTGCAACAGCAAAAGCAACAACAGTACGAACTCCTTCGATCCCAACAACAACAAAATGAACAGCAACGGCAGCAAAAAAGACCAAGGCAACAGATGACACCTTCATCCACCAGCACCACTTCGTACACACAGCAAAGTATTTTACGAGAACTCAACGATCTTATTCAAAAAAATAATAACATGCAATCGGCTCCAAACTTCGTCAGTCCACAATCACTAACCATTTCGTCAGGCCCGCTTCCTGAACTAGGGAATAGATTGGATGATGAACTGAACAACCTTCCATTGGAACAACTGTCTCAGGACTCGTCGAATCCTATTTCGAGTCCGAACTATAACAATGGTAATCTAGGTACAGGGGATCCGTTAACTCGTAATTTGAACTTTACAGGTATGATGTAGTATAGAAAGTTAGTTGTACAAAATTAATAACCAATTGTTATTTTATTCTTTTGGATGGTTAAAGGAAAGATGAAGGTCAATCGGAACGGAAATTCTGATCAAAAAGTTTCCGTTGTTTTACGATTTGGTACGACATATTTCTAAAGTGTACTTTTTAAATTTACATCCTTTGGTGTCCAAAATGGACCCTAACTTCATTAATTTTTGGATTTTTGGCAAGTAAGAGAAGACTGAGGCCCTTACCTTTAAAAGGGAGACTTCATTTACTAAGTGATTTAATTTACTCTACTTCTAGGCCTATAATATAGGCCGCCATAGGTGACCAAAGGTAGCCCAAACATAGAATGTACTGCTGTTGAATGATATATACGATTGGTATAGAAAAAGCTATTCCAAAAAAATATATTATACAACATCTAACTTAACTGAAAATAAACAATGTAGTTGATCTCGTTTACACTTTTATAACGCAATGCCCCATTCATTTGGTTGATTTACATTTTGGCGCGAAAAGACGATTCAGAAATCTATGCTGGGGTGAACCTCATTTCCAGCCAAAATCCCTCAGATCGTTTCGAAAAGCGTAGGCGGTAGAAAACCTGAAGCAAGTCTAGCTTTCATGTAGTCTCACCAGGCTATATACTTTCTAATTTTGGGCTGACTCATGATAAAAGAAGTATACTATTGTATAAATTGTCTTGATGTTGCCTCCGTGAAGACGGATTAAAGCACACTCCGATTAATCTGGACATAGATACTAAAAAATTTACTAGTTAGCCTAAAAGGTCCCTGTGGTAGCTGAAATGTTGAGTCCTTAAGTGCTTTGTTGATGCAATAGTAGTATAGGGTGCCTCAGAGCACAAATGAGGCGTATGCTGAAGCACTAATGATAAAACCTGGAGAACTTTATTGCTTTATTTTGAACAAGTAAAAAGTTGGAACGAAGTCGCAGTGTCTGTAGGTATTAAATCCTGACTTTTGAGTTTGATACCAATTACAAGGCTAAGCTTAATGTATATATTTGTGAATAACGGCGAATAATTTCGAAAAACAAAACAAAAATCATTTAAACGAAACCTCTCTTAGTCACACACTTCACTTTTTGGCCGTTCGTTTATGATATTCGGAAAAGACTTCCTTTCAAAATATTTTGCTTGCTTTTTTGTGACTTCATTGTTGGTCGAATCCTTAACTTTGAGGGAAAATATTTTGCAAACTAAGAACAGCGGATAGTTTGTTTGTGGTCGCATCTGAAGAATGCTCTAAGTGGTTTGAAATTGTAAAATTTAGTGTTTTTGACTGGGCACTGTGTTGTCTGTATAAGTCGTTGGCTATCCAACATGGCGGTCGCGTCTTTTTGTTATAGCTAGGAAAGGGTTTGCCGTCAGGTAAACTCACGATGAGACAACACACTTAACGAGGTTCCAGACCGTTTTCTAATTCTCTACACTTGTTCGGCTTTTGGCCTTACCACGAACTTATAGTCTTATCAGCTTTTTGAAATTTGAACCTAATATGATACAAACTTTTTCCAGCTGAGCGGAAATAAATTTTCTAACCAATCACAGTCCGTTGTGATTTTTCATGGCCGGCTCTATGTTCAAACACTTTTTCTACCTGAAAACAAATGACGATTTAATCCGATGTATTTTTAGTACTAGTAAAGTCCAAACCTATTAAACAGAACGAAATTTTATCTGTAAATTATTTAAAAACCACGCGAGAAATGATTTTGAAAACAAAGAGTTAGGGCCGGAGGTTTTGTCCAACAATGCTTTGTGCAGCTAGTTGTTCGCTCAGCTGGTTTGGCGTTCACCAAAGATATTTCGCTAATGAGCTGCAGTATTTGCAATTTCTTTATTCGTAGAATGTTAATTAAGTCTCCAAGTTTAAGTGTCTTTAAAATAATTACAATTGTAAATCTTCTTATTCGCCATTGGCCAGCAGGGCGACCTTCTCCTCAAAGCTTTGAAAAAAGTTTTTCTCACTTAGTCCATTGATCCTCAGATGAAATTTTTGTGGTTGTAAAAAATCGCCAGCAGCTTTCTCAGCTAGAGTTTCGGTGGTACTGCTGTCCAGGAAGGTCCCTCTGGGTGACCTCTGGTATTTCAGAATACTACTTGTATACTATACGAGTTTGTCAAGTATCGTTTGTAAATTAACGGTTTCAAAGTTTAACAGAGTATTTGGTGAACAAGTTCTCTATAAAGTGTATGAAAGTATATGACTAAACATCCAAATTACAAAATTGTAGAACTATATTTGTTGCTGTATAACGTTCGTAGTAGAAGTATAATCTTCTTTAAAACGTCAGCTTATGAGAAAAGTTTGGGATTTCTGGTTTTGATAACACAGAATCTCCGAGAATATTTTTCAAGTATAATCCATAAGTCTTCGAATAACTTTGGTTTTATATAGTTGTTAGTATGGCAGTAATATTGTACTGTGCAATAATCCGCATGTTCCCAAGCTTAAAGCTATACTTTGTGTAACTATGACATTTAGTCAAGGCATGCATCCCACATTCAGTTTGTTTCATTTTCGACTGGAATACGGCGGTCATGTTGAGCGAGAGCACAACGAACAGCCCGATGATATAGTTATCGCGGTAATGTGCAGAACAGTAACGGAAAGATTTTATCGGAAAGCGTAAGGGTACTTAAAGATCTAGATAACACTAAATTTATAATATAATTAAGATTTTATAATAGTTTGTGCTCTTGTGCAGTTCTAGAAGAAGAAAAGCAATATGGCGGCTATGAAAAATGTTTTGTTGACAAGAAATTACACAGAACTTCTAGGAAAATAAAACAAATTGAATGGATTTGTGGATTGTAAGTGGGTTTGACTTGTGACTAAACTAAGGCTATGTACACACCACCGGTTAGCTATCGTTTTAGCTCAAAAGATTTTGCTCTTCTCCGGTTTACAAAGTGGTACTCTTAGTATCGAATAAGTTTTTGCGTCGCTTCGATCACCGTCTGTTCACAGTGCCAGCAGGAATACCTTGTCCCGTTGTACTATCCGGTATAGTGTGAAAATAGCCTTAAGGAAAAACCCACGTATAGACAAAATTAAAACATTTCTCAACTTGTTCTGATATTAATCAATTTAGTAAGGTTATTCTCGTTTCTAGACCCCACGCTCCTTATAACAAGCGCTAGGAGGAAACGAGAATAACAAGTTCGTATCCATCAAACACAGTAATCGATCTAACTTAAACCATTCATCTTACTTTGCACATGATCCATTTGTAAAATTGTAACTTAAAGTTGTTTATAGGCCAACTCTGATTATCAGGCCGAAGGGGCCCAAATCCCAAAGCTAGTTTGTTTTCTGGGCCGCCATAAAGACTGTAGCTAGATCTAGTTTGTAGAAATCATAGATAATAGTACTGATAAAGAACACAATTTTCAGACACCACGTAGAGAAAGAAAGACAGGGAGAAAACAAAACCGCTAATAAAGAAAGAAAGAAATTTAGGTGTTCATGATGTTGGCGGAATCTTGTATTGACACTAAATACTAGTTATACAATGCTTTAGAGTGGCATACCATGGAATATCCCACGCGTCACTTGTACACACGAGCCTTTCTATTTTATCCTACACCATAGAAAATACAAATGCATGATGGGAAGGAAGAGTGGAATACCGACGAATATACAACGGATTTCCTGCATTCTGATTGGCTGTATTTTCTGTGGTGTGGGATAAAAAATTAATGCTCTGTTACGTGATGAAACCGGTACACTATCATCGTGTACAGTGAACAAGTGCATATGTTTCCGAACAGCCGAAGTGGGAATCGAGTCCGGCAAAGAAGCGAGCCCGAGTCCCTTACTGAGGTTTCCACTGTGACGTCACGATGTCGAAAAATTCGTTTTATCTGAAAAAGGGGTTTGACTGTTTATTTTGCCATGCATATATTAGTAACAGTGCGAAATTTCGTGGAGATTGCGCGTAAATTAGTCGAAGATATAATTTTTCGAAAACCCGAAATTTTGCATATGGGCAGCAACATGTATTTCTTTGTAAAAATTCTAAGGTTCAAAAATTTACTTCTTCTCTGGATTCTGAATAACCTTCACGAAACTTCACAATTTTACTAATACCTATATGACAAGTTTGACTGTCAACTCCTTTTTCAGTCAGGCAAAACAAATTTCTCGACACCGTGACGTTAGTGAAAAACCTCGATACCAAACAGTCCCCTTTCCATACTCAAGCCTACAGTTCTACCAACCTCAATACCAAACAGTCCCCTTTCCATACTCAAGCCTACAGTTCTACCAACCTCAATACCAAACAGTCCCCTTTCCATACT
>WUAP02155187.1:0-10442 GCA_015163945.2 Stichodactyla helianthus
CAAAGAAGACCGCCTTATTATCCATTGTTTTCAATGAGTTCGGCTCATGTGAAGTTCGACGTTTGACCTGGGCCTTACAAAACCTACGCCTAAACACGTTTAAAATAAAATGATTTTCCAATGGCATTCAGTTCTTGTTCTTGTTGTTTTCTTTCTTCTTCAAACAGTTTTTTTAGCATTGCTCGGCGAAGCTAAAAGAGAAGAGGAAAAAATTGATGAAAGTTTTGAAAAACAATCAAGTGCATTGAAAGGAGTTCTTAGTCTTGCTCTAGAACCATATTAATTTTAACTTGGTTTTTAAGTTAGATTTTTTGCGGAAAAAACAAACAAACACCATGTATGTTTGTTGAAGACAAAAGCTTCAAAAGTTGTGTCCACACTACAGGGGCGTATTCAGGGGGGGACTCACAGGGTCCCATGATGACCCTCTAGTCCATCAATGTGTATTGCACGTTTTGAGGAAGGGAAAAACTTAAAAAGAGTGACACCCATAACCTAAAACCCTGGCTTCGCCCCTGGAAATAATATTATTTTACTAAAGGGAAGTACAGTTTTACTTATTTACTGTACTAAAGGCGAAAAACATTAACCATATTAACGCTTTCAAGGGCGGATCCAGGATTTTTCTAAGGGGGTGGAAGTTCAAGACTTGCCAGCGTGCAAAAACAGGACCAAAACATAAATGCATAATAATAATAAAAGGGCTTAGAGCAGGGAAATAAAGAATAACGCAAATAATGATACAACATTCGAACGTAAAATTGATGTAAAAATGAAAAGTAAAGATTGATTTTTCGAGTGATAGATAACGTATTTATTTTGTGAGGTTTCCTTCAAAATGCGGGGGGTCGACTAGTAACCCCCCTCACCACCCCTGAATCCGTCCTTGCGCTTTTGATTGACAGGCAGGTTAAATATCACTGACGCCCTAGCACAACAAAATTGGCAACACATGTAACCGGTTATAGCGGGTTATTGGACCCGCTAAAGCCTAACTCATTCTAACGGATTGAATGCCAACCCGTTAGAACGGCATGAGAACCCGTAAAACTCCAAGTAGTATACTTGGCGACTAACCGGTTACAGCGGGTTATTGAATTCGCAAGAGCACAACCCGTTCTAACGGATTCAAAATCAACCCGTTAGAACGACTTGAGAATCCGAAAAACTCCGCCAGTTGCATATTTGGCTACCAACCCGTTAGAGCGGTTTATTGAACCCGCTAGAGTCCAAAGTCAACCTGTTAGAACGGCTTCAGAACCCGTAAAACTCCAAGTAGTATACTTGGCGAGTGGACTTTGAGTCCGCTGGAACAGGGTTGGGCTCTTGCGAGTTCAATAACCCGCTGTAACCGGTTGGATCGCCAAGTATACTACTTGGAGTTTGTCGGGTTATCAAGCCGTTCTAACGGGTTGACTTTCAATCCGTGAGAGCGGGTTGGGCTCTAGCTGAACCCGTTCTAACGGGTTACATTTTTTGCCATTTTTAAGCTCCTGGACTTAAACTGGTACAAATTCAGTACGACCGTTAGTGGAATAGTTACTCGTCGTTTATTCAAAGCCTACGACGTACCGTTAGATTAAAAGCACGTTCACAGCAGAAAGAATCAGGAATAAAAGATAAGTAAAGAAGTTTAATGTGAACTAGATTTGAACGATTAAAAAACCCGGAAAATCCAACGGAGGGTGCTAGTGCCCTTGCCCAAATTTAAAATTCTCACTTATCTTGTGTGTGGAAATTTTGAATGATTGTGAACAGGAAGTTTCGAAACAGGTTTGCTGAGTCACTTAAGATACCTTTTGTAAAGGAAAAAAATGTTTAAATGCTGCTACAACTTACGAGAACAAGTTCTTTATCCCTACATTTCATTTCTTCTTGGACCAACAAGGATTCTCTCTTTGATCGACTCTTTTCACTTTTCTGTCAAACGAATAAGGTAATATGAGTGTCAACATAACCAGAAGCAAAAGATTTTCAGGGCCGAGTAAACGTAAATCTGGCTTATGGAATCTGGAATCTGCCCGCGGAATCCAACACATGGCATGAATCCAGCACATGGAATCCGGAATGCAGTAACTTGGAATCCGGAATCCAGCATCATTCCGGATTCCCTTACATGGGACGAGTACACCATTTTTTTTACTTACTTCGTCTAAAGAGGACAGCCAAATAGATCTTTCGAATTCCTTAGCCATCCTAGGAAAGAAGAAAAGCAAAGTTAAGTAGCATTACTCAGCTAAGCAGAGGTTCCTTCACGTGGGAGAATTAAAATAACCTCTGCTCAGTGAGCGGTCATTATTCATGACCTGTTGGTGGTGGAACATCGGAGGATTTAAGAAGGGATGACAGAGTTTTGCAAAGCACGTGGGGGAGGTGGAAGGGATAAGCCAAACAACAACAAACATTAAAGATACATCACATCATCTACTAACTATGATCACATAAAGTTGTTATTAAATTCGATCGATAATATGCCTCACTGGGATTAAAACCTTTTTGTGGTGTCACAAGAAAAATTCCCCTCCAAAAAAAGGTTTACAAAGTGGTCTTGTTAACAGAATAACAGTTGCTGCATAATTTTTATAAACTTTACTTACGCGTTCTCTTCGTTTACTCTTGAAGCAATTAACTCGTCCATCTGGGAACAGACAAAACAGTTTTCCAATGAAAATGCAACGGGATTACTCAGCTAACTGTTTAACATGATGGTAATCAATTATGTTGCCATATCTATCTAACGTAATTTAAAATTTAAGAAACAAGCTTGAGTAAAAAAAAAACTTCCAGGAACACAGAAAATTTAATGATCCTAAAATATTTTTTACTTCAACTTATAAAAATATAACAGTATTCTAAAGCAAAACATGATAATTACCGTGCGTTTCACATATTTTTTGAAAGGGGAGTTCCGAAGTTCAAGTCGTACTTTGGAAGTTCCCAATGAACTTCGTTGGCGAACTTCGAACCTAAATCCCGCGTAGGTTCGGTAATTCGTTTTTCTCCTTGAAGCCATCCTTAGGCAAAGCACTGTCCTACTTTGTGGAGCAGCTTAGTCAGTGTAAATCTTGAAGTTGATATTAACGAAAAACTGAACTTGCGCAGAAAGTGAGTTCGGAGTTCGCCAAAGTACGATTATTGATTGATTATTGATTAAAATTATTGATTTCCTCAAACTAAATTAAAATAAATTAAGATAATAAACAAACTAACAGTCACCTGTATTCTGGAGTTCTGATCCGTCAAAGCTTTGCGTAGCATCTTGGTATTTGGGTTCACTACCTCATACCTGTAGCTTGTTGTCATTAAGCGTTCGGCCATATTTTAAAGATGAACAGAATTTCCAAAAAAACTGCAGCTAACTTTCTCCTTGTTTGCTAATTTTCAACGTGTTTGCTTTACGTTCAGTAAAATTTGACGCTTTTGAGCTGATGTCTCATTCATAAGTCAAACAAACTCTTTGGCTTCGTTACCATGGGAACGATAAACGAACTAATGGAAATCAGTAGACGACAATAACGACAGTAATTACACCAAGTGATTATTGGTTGGTAAACAATGAGCTTATCATCGGTGTACTTCTAATTGGTTGTCGTGTCCAGGCTAATACAAAGACACACAAATCCACCACCGGCTCAACTGTGCGTGTCTTTTTCTGGCGAAACAAAAGCTTCACCCTGTCACACAAATAGTAGCACATTTTCCCCGAGTTTTATGAAAAATAATTAATAGTGTCTCAGTGATCTGAATTGACTTTTACTTAGTAGAACACTGTTTTTTATGTTCTGCCAATAGTTTTTCTCACATTTACAAGTAATGTTTTTGTTGTAACTTGTACAAGAGTATAATCCAAACATTATTATACCATGCTGGTCAGAAATAGTAAAGCGCTCATTCATACCAGGCACGAGTCAATCGATACCGTAAGCATCACACTATTCCATCGTTTCCGAACAAATAGAGCCGAAACCTACATTTGTGACGTCAACATAAGGTACTGTTAGAGTAGGTTGATCGACATACGGGGTACACATCCCATTTGATTACAGGTATATAGACATGATTGATGTCACCATAAGGTACTGTTAGAGTAGGTTTATGGACATACGGGGTACACATGCCATTCTTTTACAGGTACATAGACATGACTGATGTCACCATAAGGTACTGTTAGAGTAGGTTGATCGACATACGGGGTACACATGCCATTCTTTTACAGGTACATAGACATGATTGATGTCACCATAAGGTACTGTTAGAGTAGGTTTATGGACATACGGGGTACACATCCCATTTGATTACAGGTATATAGACATGATTGATGTCATCATAATGTCTTCTTAGAGTACATTGATCGACACACGGGGCACACATGCTTTTCGTTGACTGTGAATTCTTCGAATGCCTCTAGACACGTGGAATGGAACACATGGGAACAAGAAAGCAACACGGTGGGTCGCTTGGTAGTGTTTTCACTTTTTATGTTGTAAAGTCCTTGGTGAGATAACGGCATGATACAAATGGGACAATCCAGGCAACAACGCTCCACTGCCTGAAATAATAATTAGCGAAAATGGAAGACTGAGAGCAAGGGATACGCGGGGAAAACCATCCCGTGCCGGGGAAAGGAGTGATGTCGTGCAACACAAGTTGCCCATAACATGTAAAGAAACTTTAAGGGATATTGTAGAACTCAAGGTAGTGTAAAGCACAATAGATCCTATCCCATATGGTACACTGCTACTAAACTGCATAAATCAAATGCTTAAGAGATGAGAAAATATTTGTCGCCAATTGTAAGACCATAAGTGAATCAGTAAATGTGCAAATTTCTGAAATCGTGATGATAAATTTTTGCACAGTTAAGCATTTGAAATGTTCCACAAGAATAAAAACGAGGCCAGACAGACCTTGCCTTAGGACGTCTGCATAGGAGGCTACCCTTGACTGAGTTTCACATACAAAATTGTACCTTCGCAGGTATATGCTACAGTACAGCCTTTTTTGCTTAATTACAAATCTTTCAAATACTGGCTGTCATGAATTTAGAAGCTGAGTGGAATGGAGCATTTTTTATTCATCGCTTTTTGCATAGGACAAATCACTATTAATGTATCAAAGTTTCTTGAAATATTGCCTTTTTTCTTATTTTAAGCAAGATTTCAAATGCTTTTTAACACCAATTCATACATACGCATTTTATTGGACAGTCACTCTTGAACTCCAAATCAAGCATAGCAACGGTCATCAAGGAATTTGTAACGCCACCGTGTAATGTAGCTTGTCAAGTAAAAATATTGAGGTTACCTTTAACTGGACTGCATCCCACTGGTCATCACTAATGTGATTAAAACGATCTTCTTCTACTTGCCTGTTAAAGGTGACAGAGGTTCTTAATCAATGGAAATGAGTGGAAAAGAAAGGCTGGGATAAAAGGGCAGGATGAAAATATGGAAAATGGAATGGAGGGATGATGATTTGAATCCAGAAAAGTGATTGATTAAAACAGAATGGAAGTTTTAAATAAAATCGTCAAAATATTGGAGGAATGACAAATGGAATTCAGAAATGAAAGAATAAAAAGAATAAAAAAATTATCTAAATGAAAAATGGAATATGGAAATGCAGGAATGGAATGAAACAAGTGAGGAACAATATAAGCAAAGTAAGAGTGTTTCCAAAACATGATTACCTGACATACCTCATAATACTCCTACTACTAGCAATAGACTGATCAATCTCTAACATCAAGTCGTCAATATTCTGACTGCTGGTTTCCATGGAGTAAACAAGGCGATCTGTTATAGATTGTAGCTAATAGAAAAAGAAAATAACAAAGATCTAGATTGATTTGTTTAGAAAAAACTATACACTGTTTTTTCAAGGTTGCATGTGCATCCAATCTTGACAGGCCACAAAACTGAACACAAATTCTATGAAATTGAAAAGCAAATTTTACATTTAGAGGGGAGATTAATCAAAATTATGAATTCTTATTGAAAACTTTTATAGAAATGTATAATTCTCATAATAAAGCTCCTGCTCTGGTATTGTGGCCCAGCAAGTTTTTTGGATTTGGATGAGCATGCAACCTTGAGAAAAAGGTCTATTGAGGTTTTCATGTGATGTCACACTTGCAAGAAATTTGTTTTATTTGAGAAAGGAGTTCAGTTACTGTCAAACTTGTCATACAGATATAAGTAACACTGTGAAATTTCATGGAGATTGCAAGTAAATTATCAAAGATATATTTTTTTTCAAAAACCCAAAATTTTACAAAAAAAATGTATGTTGGCAGACAAAATTTGCTAAGGTTCAAAAACTCACCTCTTCTCTTGATTCTGAATAACCTTCACAAAACTTCACAATGTTACTAATATCTATATGACAAATTTGGCCTATTTTTAGATAAAACAAATTTCTCAACACATGAAAAACCTCAATAATGAAGTCAAAAGTTAGTTGACAATTGCTATCCTTGTTTCAAAACTAATGAGATGAAGACCAGATATAAAATACATAGCCTTTGTAAAAGTACCTTTTTCTCCCTCCTCCCCATATCAAACTCAGAGACCTTTTCCCTCATGCATCCACAGATACCTAAAAACTCTCAAATATATGGATAATAGAGGGGAAAGTGGGATTGCTCACAGTCTACCCTTTTCTATAATATGAGCTCATTTCTATTTATTTAAAAGAAAAAAATGTTATTACTGGCTTACCTTTTCTTCAAAGAATTTCTTTCTTAGTTTTGGATTATTTGGTGGAACTGCTTCTCTAAAGTGTTTGTACCAGGAACGAACAACATAGCCTCTCCAAACAGCTTGAATTCTTAGAGTAAAATAAGAATTGATAATGAAAATCACATTAAGCAGTTAATGTAACCCTTTCAAAAGTGGACAAATGGTTACAAATGAAACAATTCTGTTTGGCTGAGTGTGACACAGGTGGTGTGTGATTAGGCATGTACTATTAATGGATCTTTCTTTTCCGCTGGTTTTCCTCGCTATGTCAAAATCAACCCTTCTCTAAAAAATGGATGCTGTGCCATTTATCCTTCCTTTTGGGTAACCATGTAAATGTGTATACATGGTCCCAAATTAAGCTGTTATAGTCATTTTTGCCACCAACATTCACATTCCCAACCCCTACTATCACCATCACCACCATCCTCATTACAACCAGCATTACTATTGTCCCATCCCCATCCCTACTACCACCCACCACCATCATTACCACTATCATCCTCATATCATCCCTACCCTCATTCCCATCACTACTATCATCACAAAACATCACCTCCACCACTACCATCATCACCACTATCATCCTCATCCACTATCATTTTCACCTCTATTATTATCACTACCATCACCATCACCTTCATTACAATCACCACCACCACTACAATTATCACCACCATCCACAAAATTGTTTTAGAAATGCTAGAAGTCAGTATTTTCTAATTATCCATTTACTTTGTGGCACATCTGATTCTGTACTGCTTGGCACCCTCATGAATCACTCTTTTTTGGTACTGTTCTTTACGGCACATTGGACAACATTTGCGACCTGAAAACTTTTCAAATGCTTCAAGGCAGGTCTGAAAAGAAAATTTTAACCTTTTTATCAACATGTGTCCCTTATACTGATCTCTTCAAGCAAGAGCATTACACTATTAAATCAAATTTTCCCTATTCTAGTGATGGTTGAACACCCATCCTTTGGGAAATGGCAGGTGGCATAAGGTGGCATAATTTCTTGCTTGATTCTTTGTGGAGTTTTTAACCAGAGTTTCACATAATAATATACCGGTAATGTATTTAATCTTGAATTAATGTGTTATTATAAAGAAGAACATACCCTGTGGAATACATGACTGCATGAGAGAAGAACCTAAAAAAAATCAATATAATCAATACATAGAGAATATTACATGAGTGTGTGGAGATACAAATTTTATCTTCCAGTTTTGATGATATCTTTCACAAGTGAGCTCAGTAAAAGAGTGAGAGATATTCAACATGAGAAGATCAAATTCATATTTCCAAGCAGCCACATGTTCTGTTTATCCAGAATCAAGGAAGACTTTAAGGCCATTTATGACTGGTTGATATGAGGGTAATCATGGCAACAGTGATATCCTCACATGTGAAGGATATAAATTATATCTTCACTTTGCACAAGGATAAATCCTGATATTTCACTTATATCTATAAATGAATAAAAATATCTTTAAATCTTGCCCAACATCAGGATATCATTCTATGATTCTATGACATTCCACACACCAATGCTTTATAAACCAAAACTACATAAACCATTAGTGTGTAAACTTGCATCCTTTTAGAAAGTATCTCTGCATAGAAGTGAGAAGGATAACAGAGGGCCATTATACATTATAAGAGAAACTAAAGCATACTTTTCACTTCAAATAAAAAGAGTTCAGTAAAAAATTATAAAAACCTGTTGTTGAATCCCAAAGTCTTCTTTGCAGATAACACAAGGTTGAATTGAATCTAATCTTGCATTTGACTGCTGCTTTACTTGTTGCCACTCTTTGTCTGACATCAACTGCTCTGGGGCATCTACTATACCAAGTTTTTGGGCTACAAATAAAAAAACTGTTAAAGTAAAGGAAAAAACAAAGACCATAGTGGTAAAGGCCATGATTAGAGTTTTGTTTTCTGATTTTCTCCTAACTTTGCTTAATAAGAGAACAGTAACATGATGATGACATCAACAGAACATGATGCTGATGCTTGCTGATTTGAATTCTGAACACTAAGAATGTTTTTGTTGTGGTAAAAAAAAGTGAATTGACATTGTCTTTCTACATTCTTTACTCTTATCAATCATGATCCAAAATTTGGCAGTAAAATGTAAAAACACTCACTGTTCTTGTGGTTCCACTTGAGTGTGGATCATTGCTGATGCTATTCTATGTTCAATAAGTACAGAACATACAGTAGAAAGACAACCTTGATTTATTACTTACCAAGAGTAAGAGGAGGAAGTTTTGGATCTAACACATATTCCCTTTCTTCCTTTGTAACCTTTTTTCTGCTGCCTGATGATGGTGAGGAGGAGGAGGAGGAGGAGGAAGATTTAGATTTATTTTTCTGTTTTGATGCTACTGGTAGGGTGTGGTTAATTTTCTTTTTGCTGAAAGGATCTTGTAAAGACAGTGATCTTACAAGGTGATCTTGGAGAGCAACAGCAGCCATTGCTGTACTAGCCTGGAACAAAAAATGAGGATAAAAATGGCTTTGACAAAACTATGACTTGTTTTGTGAAGCTCAGTGGGGGTGGGATGTATACAAAAATTGAAAGTCTCTTCTCCTGCTCCACATCTCCATCATATTCCATTGGGAAACTATTGTGAAATAAAATTATAGATGTAGAATATAGGATAACTCATGATAATTAGTGACGATAATGATGAAAAATCAATATGCTATTAAGATTTATGCATGTATCACTGTTAAGCCCGAGGGGGAGTGTCGGGCATATGCAGGGCATTTGATCACTATTGGTGTCCCCACCCTGGGAAATTTTATCTCTTCGTTGGCCCCAGGATATGGCATTTTAACATATCTTTACCTATATTTTTGGAATAGGTGACTGCAAGAGTGGGGAAATTTGACCACATTTGACTTATTTTTCTTTCCCCAGGGTGGGGAATTTTAACAAAAATCATTGAAGAAAATACAAATGCCCCACATATGCCCGACCCCCCCTCAGGCTTTACATTGATACATGCATTAACAAAGTTTTAATACATTGCACTCATCATATGTTAGATAGGTACTATCGTTGTGTACAGGTTAACCAAGTACATTATAGGTTTCCGAACACACGATTGGGACTTAGAAATTTTTCAAGGATTTTGGTTGTCCTCACTTAATTAAAAAAATGTGGCCTGGCAAATATCGAACCGGCGAACCCTTAATATACGCTATCCAACCACTAACCCTTAACCTAACCAGTATGCCACGAAGTGATTTCGCTTGGTTGGACTCCTTTTTTTCTGGTACTTAAAGTATTAGTTCAGTAGCATTTGACAAAATTATGAATATATAATGAATAATAATATCATATAAAACGAGGTATACACGAATCATCGGAATCAATTTGCATACGGAAAATTTGCATTTGAATAAGTTCCCTTGAGGATTCCCGTACACGACGATACTACCGTTAGATAGTATGCGTTAAAAATAATGGAAGTTTGTCCTGTATTTATCGTTTAACTAATATCTATAATTCAAAGGTATTCCATATTATGCTGAATGCTTCCAAGGACAGACACCCGGGGTAGCCAATCGAAGAAATCGATGATTGGAAATCCAATCGATAAATCGATATCAATCAATAACATTACTTAATTCTTATCGATTGGTATCGGTCAATCGATAACCAATCGATAGTCACAATAAATAAAC
>WUAP02155198.1:0-10440 GCA_015163945.2 Stichodactyla helianthus
GCACCTCCAGGATTCTTTTGAGGGAGGGATGCACCTCCAGGATTCTTTTGAGGGAGGGATGCACCTCCAGGATTCTTTTGAGGGAGGGGTGGACCATTTATGTTTGGGACTAGAGCACCAAAAGTAGATAATAATAAAGCCATCATTGTTTGTAAATCGCTCATCTCAGAGGGGGCTGCACAACCCCTGAACCCCTACCCTGGATCCATCCCGTGTAAATGGAGAGTGTAATACATTGGCAGCCCAACTCACAAGTTCTCTGAGGGTGTAGAGTTTACAGGTTACAGTCGTTGTTGTTGTTGTTGCTGCTGTTGTTGCTATTGTTGGTATTGGTGGTGAATGCTGCTGCTAGTGCTTTGTAGTTATTGTTTTTTGTTGTTGTTGCATGCTGCTGTTATTGTTGGATATATTTTTTAAAAGCTTTGTTGTTGTTTATGTTGTACGATTTCTTTTCTGTCATCTTGATCACCACATGATGTGATGTTCCTGATGTGTTATTACCTGTAGGAGAGACGAAAACGAGAAGAACAGGAAAGAAAAAGAAAAGAAGAAGAAGCAATACGATTAAAAGAAGAAGCTGTCAAAAACAAATTAGAGGTACATACCTTACCATTCTTGTTTTCCATGTTACTGTGGCTTAATTTATATGGTTATATATAAGTTAAGGATACTATTCATACAGTAGATCCACTCAAACAATAGCTCCACCAATCAGGGCATCACAGTTTTCCCAAAGGAATATGGCAGGTCTGACAAACAACATCATAAACCTCTCGATTTCAGGGATATTATACATGTACAAGAATGTGTTAAGCTATTGCTAAAAATTACTGGAAACATTTTTGGGACTAGAGATTTCCATTGATATTGCACTAACGTTTCACGACTGAGAAAAAAAGAAAGAAAGAGAGAGGGGGAGGCATGGGGGGGGGGGGGGGGGGAAGAACCGCCTGTAGTCTTTTTTCAGCAACCACTTTTCTAACGATCTCCCAACAATTACCCCAGCTGATTTCCTTTTTGCCTTTTCAGTCAATAGCCCGTTCACGTATGGAGAAGAGAGAACGACTACCAGAAGAACCCAGCCCTAGCGATCCTAATGTCTTCCGTGTGCTCGTACGACTTGCAAATGGTAAACGACTGGAAAGACACTTCTTAAAGACCCATAAATTACAGGTAATTAGATTTTAAATTTTTTTGAACCATTTTCATTAATTGAAACTCACTTTCTGGGCTCAGTATGGTGTGGTGTTAAAATGTTTAACGCACCTGACTTGCTGGGTTTATATTCCTAGCGGGTGTGTGTGGGCTGATTAGATTGAATCTGTTTATGACTCTAAAAGCTTTCCGGGTCCCCGGCGAATTTGTGGCCACACGGCGGTCATCGCCTTATTTTACCATAGCTGTAACCATGCATTATGATTGGAGGATTCAAATGAAAACAATGGGAAGCCAATCCAATGTTACTGAATGTCGTAACATGTAACATACATTTCCAACTTGTATGAAAACTGGGAAACAAAAGTGGTGTAGGGGCAGCACACTCACTCTAGGGTCTCGGGTTCAATTCCTGGACTTGGTATTTCATGTGAGAGTTCTTGTTGGGTCTCTTCCTTGATATGAGGGTCAAGGGTGGCGTAGCTGTATAACGTTCGCCTCTTACCACTGTGAGTCCAACAGGTCAGGTCACTGGTTTGAGCCCTGTGGATGCCACATGTGAGTAGAGTTTGTTAGATGTGTTGTTCTCTCCCTTGCCACGAGGGTTTTTCTCTGGGTTCTCCGGTTTTCCTCGCCCTCCGTAAAAATCAACATGTGAGCTGAGAGTTGTATGCTCAAAACAGTTTATGTAGTGGTAGTGTGTGAGAGTGATAGTGCACCTAATTAGTGCTGATGGTGCTATAATGACTAGGCACTTAAATAAAGAGATTTATTTTGTTTATTTATTTTAATTTTCTCTGGGTTCTCTGGTTTTCCTCCCTAGTAGTAGAGAAATGCTGATTCTGGGACAAAATGGGTCAATCTAGGATATATTATCATCATCTGTGCTACAAATATGGTGTTACTCAGTTGTTTTAATACTATAAATCCCCTGTACCCCAAGCTGTCCACCAAAATAAATATGCTATTACTCAGCCTCTGTAACACCATAGTTAAATTCTTGGAAAAATCAATAAATAAATTCCTAGAAAAACTAGTAAAATATGTTTTTTTAAATTGGCTTAAAGAAATCCAACGTTAAACCTATTAAGAAATGACAATTGCTAAATATTCTATTGAATTTTTTGGAAGTCTTAACTATAATAAACAAAAAATGGATTAAACAAAAGGCAAAACGAAGCTAAGAGATTGGATAATAAAATTGATGGACAACCTCAAGGATATATTAAGGATAAAATAATTATTGATAAAGAATATTATTATTTACATCCAACATTCAATCTATTGCTACAAAAGAAGATGGTACTATTAAAAACATTTCAAGTGGTAAGAACCCATATATAAATACATTGAATACAGGCTATTTAGCTTGTATGGTTAAAAAATATAATTGTAAATATCAAAATTATATGGTTAGTCATTTTATGTGGGAATGTTTTAACTGACTTATTCAAGATAGAAAAGTAATAGACCATAAAAATGATAATAAGCTTGATAACAGAATTGAAAACCCTCAATGCATCACACAAAGAGAAAATTGTTTAAAAGCTGCTAAGAAAAGAGATTATTCATTTGTTTGTAATAATTATAAAAATAGAAAATTTGTAAAAACAACAAATCAGTCAACCTTTGAAGAAACATTCTATAATAGCTTGCATTAAGTTCAACAACATTTAGGTATTAATGTGGGAATAGTAAAGATGTATTGTGAGGGTTTGAATAGAGTCAAGAATGGAATTTCAAAGAAGATTGAGAGTAAATATAAACTAGATTATATACAACAAGAAGAATTACCTAAAATTTTTAGCATGTAACCATCAGTTGAAATGTATTAGGAGACATGACCTTGAAACTAATTGTGAACTTTAATGGTGTGAAGTTATTATTCCTAATCCCCTTACAAGTTTGCTTGTTGGAGTTTTCTATAGACCACAGTTGACAGATTTGTCTTATCTCCAGGAATTGGAAAAGTCCTTGGCATTAGTTGATCAAATTGGTAATAATTTGACTACAATACATATTGCTTGGGGATTTTAATTTTTGCGATATAGATTTGTCGTCCTGTATTGATGGTTTATCATCAAATTTTTTGATCTAGTGGATGATTATTTTCTACACCAGCTGGTCAGTCAACCTACTCGTGGCAACAATATTTTGGATCTTGTTTTGATCAATAAGCCTGAGCTGTTGTCAGTCCTAAGTATTTGTGATGGTTTGAGGTCTTCCAATCACGATTCCATCGAGTTTGATCTTAAAGTTAAGATATCGAGACCTCGCAACAGTCCACGACTTGTTTATGATTTTAAGAATGCTGACTGGGATGGTCTAAAGGAGGATTTGAATAAAATCCCATGGAATTGTATAGACTTGTCTATGGATATTGAGGACATTTGGAATTCCTGGAAAAGCCTATTTAAGGCAGTGGATTGTAATATTCCTTCTAAATTTATAAATTTAAATGTATTAAATTTATTAATATATAATTAATTCCTTATAACATTTTAAGAATCTAATTCTTGAAACATTAATGATACATACATGTAGGACTGTTTAAGATGCTGCTCAAGACTGCTCAACAACCTGCTCAACAGTTTTTTTTCAATATATTCTTCAAAATTATCAGTTTTCTTATTATCTATTTTTATATGCTTAGATATTGAAATATGTCCACTTGCCAAAGCAAAGAATCGGTCTATATATATATCCAGCAATATTAATTCAATTCTTGTTTTACTAGTTCATTTTTAGTAAGTCTTTAACCAGTTCCTTATTATCATCTATAGGTAAGAGATAAGACAGAATTCAGCTGTACCTTCTATTGCTGAATGAACTAATCCATTTGTCACTCTACTTCCTAGAACAATTTGATATCGATTGTAATACTTTTCTACATCCTTTGTTGACAATTTCTTAACATCTCCCAAACTCATATTTACTCCAGTAAATTCATGTATAGTCCCTAATATGGCTGAGATTGATAATTGCTCTCTTTTCTCTTCAATATCTGTAGTATCATTTTTATTAGGTGATTTATTCCTTGTAGGTTTCTTGATATGTTTCTTTTCAATCATAATTTCTTAATTAATCTGTAGAATCTACAACTTGATCATCTTCAATAATATATTCATCTAGTATAGAAGTCATATTATTTTCTTAAATGGGTTGAGATATTTCAACATGTGAGGTAAATGGATGTCGTAAAGAAAAACATATTCTAGAATACTTTTCTGATTTTAAAAGTTTTAAAAATTCATTTTGAGTATTACCATCTAAATTACCACCATAATTCATTGAACTATATTTGATTCAATATTTTATTTGCTTATAAAATGAAACTATACAATCATGCAACATTCTCTTGAAATGCTTTTGCTATTGATGTTAATTCATGTTGGGTCAGAACCCATATCGAAATACCATTATGGCAGTAAGAAAATACAAGCTTGATGAACATACTTGAACATTGCTTTAGATCTTTTGAAAATGCACAATCATCTAATATTATTAATGTATTAGTTCCTGAAAATAGGTCTTTACAAGATAAAAATAAGTCATTAATCTCATCCGTATCATCTTCATCTGGTGATAAGACAATAAATCTAAGATCATTATTTCCAAATCCAAGATAAGTCTTATTTCTTACATATGTCGGACAAATTAAAACTATGTACTCGAAGACACCACGGTATGACCCACTTAAGATATTCACTAAATATTTTGTCTTCCCACAATTTGTAGGACCTGTTATAATACAGTGGAATGGTATTTTATCTATTAGTTCTTTCATTAGTAATATATAAAATAGGTAATATTTTAATACATTATTGATTGTAGGTTAGAATCTGTAATATCCATCAATGCATCAGCTACTACATACATGTAACAATTGTTATATTACCTGAGCCACCTACATTTCTTTTGATTTCTAACAACTCCATCCTTTGTACTGTTCAGAAGTAGCCTGTTTCCATGAATATTATTATCTGGATAATTTATGTTCTAAGATCAATCCATAAAGCAAATTTGTCTGAATAGAAATCTTTTGGGGTAATATTATCAGTTTCACCAAATCTATTATTGATAGAATTCCAAAAATCTGTTGGTATCATTCCTTTTGAATAAACTATATTAGGCATTCCATCTATATTTATATCTACTTTAGTAATATTTGGGATTAACAAATTTCTCAGAATCCCTAGCACCCACATTGTAAGGTTCTATAAATAAGCATATAACTCCACTCATTGATCGTCTAGATATATTAACATAATCATTGACTACAGAGTCAGTAGTTTTGCTGATTACAAAGGTCCGCTTGTAAAGAAGAATGTCTTCATAGTAGAAGCCCTTTCCAAGTTGATATACTAGAGATGCTTCTCTGGCTAGGTAGTTGCTTTGAATGCATTCATATTCTAGTTCTATATTTGATAGTGAATAACCATAAGGCTTAGTTGTTGTATCAGAACTAAATACTATCTTACTATTTTCTGCTAGAGTTATTTCAAATGTTAATGTATTTGGTAATGTTTTTGGATGGAATACTCCATGAGAGTCAATAATAGGATGATTTATAGGAATTCTATATCTTGTTCCATAAATTGAAGCTAATACTACTTCTTTCGCATCTGTTTCTACCTTATCGCCTGCACTTGTTCTTAGTTTTCTCATATTAACTGAAGAAATCCCTTCTCTCATCATATTTTCATGTTCTCTTTTCAATAAGAATAAATCATTGTACTAAATAGAATATAAATCATATTGTTGACTGTCTTGAACAGTTTCTCCACCAAAAATAACTCTCATGTGTGAAATAAGATTTCTACCTAGATTATTAACAACTCTATTATTTGCTTGGCCTCCAGTAGTTAGATTCAGATTAAAAATTAACCCCATACTATTTGGGACAATTACTACATTGTCAGGCAATTTGGGTATATGAATATACAATGTCTCACCAGGATTTGCAGAACTCAGATTAAAAGTTTTACGATTTATTGTTTTCTCAGCCTTGAGACCAAAGGGTTCTCTGTAAGCTCGATTTACATCTAATTTTTCTGATATACTGTTGCGTCATTATTATTATAAAGGATTATTTATTTAAATGTTTATATGGAAAATACACTTTCTAGAATATATTATTCAACTAGAGGATATTGGAAAGGACAACAGCTATTACTAACCTTGTAAAAGCTACTAGTTTTAATGAAAATGAAATAAGAAATTGGGTTGAAAAGCAAGCTATTTGGCAAATTTATCTACCACCTCTTCCCTATATTCCAAGACCTCATTGGGATATTGAAAAAACAAATGAAATTCACCAAGCAGATTTATTATTCTTACCTCATGATACTTTGATAGTAGTTGATATAGGAACCAGATATGTTGATGTGAAGCCTTTGGCATCTAAATACTCCACTGTGAAGTATCTAAAGCTTTTGGTAGTATTTAAAAAACTCATGAATAATTAATGAGCCAAACACAATAGAAGTCAGGGACTATGAAGGAGTTTTATATCTCTGATATAGAATGGTCTTGATTTTTAACTTGGATTTTCTCGGCCAAATTTGATTCATTTCAAAAAAAATCAGCAGAATATGAGAACATACCTAGACGTTTTTTAAGCCATTTATAAAACGAGCAGCATGTGTTTTATCAAATATCAAAAACCCTCGGCTACACCTTGGGTTTTTATATTTGATAAAACACTGCTACTTGTTTTATAAATATCACTTAAAAAATGAGCAGCAGTGTTTTATCAAATATAAAAACCTGAGGCATAGCCGAGGGTTTTTGATATTTGATAAAACACCTGCTGTTCTTTTTTTTAGATGGCTTAAAAAACGTTGAGGTATGTTCTCATTTTCTACTAAATTTTTGAGGAATGAGCTAAATTTGGCAGAGAAAATCCAAGTTAAAGTTTATGCAAATGAAGATGATTCTATATCAGATTTAAAAACTCCTTTATGGTCAATGATTTCTATTGTGTTTTGCTCATTAGTTATTCATGAGTTTTTAAGTAAAATTTATTCAACAAAATTGGTATATCCTGATAAAACTATTGTTGACTCTGGAAAGGAATTCATGGGTAGTGTAACAACAATAATGAAAAGTCAATTTACAGATATTCAAATATCAGAACCTGGAAATCATAGAGCTCAATCAATTGTTGAAAGAGCTAATAGAACCATAGCTGAAAAACTATTTAGTTATCAATATGCTCAAGAAATGTTAATGGAAGAAGTAATAGATACAGTATGAATGGCCATTCTGTATCTGATTTACAAACTCGAGCCGCAGGCAAGAGATTGTAAATCAGATACAGAATGGCCACTCATACTGTATATTGCTTATAATACGTCTAGGTTACCTAGATCATGTTTGACTAAAATTTTGAACATACATGTGAATTGGGCTGAGAAAATCAGCTTTAAAGTTTATGCAAATCAGGACGAATCTGTATCAGATATACAGACTCCTCCACGCTTATGATTTTCTATTGTTTTGGCCTCATTAATTATTCATGAGTATTATAAGGAAGATCTAGAGAATGGGTAAGACGTTTGCCTGATGTCTTAAAAGAAATAAATAATCAAGCAAAAAGAATAACTGGTAAAATACGTATAAAGGCTTTGAAAATGAAAGAAGTAAATTTAAATCAAATTGAATTTAAATGTCCCGTTGGGCTAGCTGGGAAACATCTTCTACCTGGTGTTAAAGTAAGATACTTATATGCAGATGGTTAATTAGGTGATATAATTCATGCAACTGATCCTATATGGTCTCTTGAGATACATGATATATTACGAAGTGTAGTATCAACAGATCAACCAGTATTGTATTACCTCTTAGAAGAAGCTCCTAAATGTGGCTTCGTTAGAGAAGAATTACAAATCATTCCTGAATGCACTCATTTACCACCTGATAGTGTTTTAAAATAAATATTTGAAATAATTTTTGTTTACAATATCTTTATAGCCATATGCAAAAATGTATGAATACCATCTGCTTAAATATTTTTTTTTTATCATCTTCTCTTGATAAAGCAACCTTGTTTACTACTTTCTGTATATAGATCATGTTTGTGACTTCTGATTACATTCATTTTTCTCATAAGTTTATAACCTTTAAACAAACAATTTTTATAATCGTCAATCGTTATACTATTTTTAACAAATGATTTCTTCACTCCTTTACAATGTTTATGACTTGTTTCTTCTGTTTTATAACTATATAGTTAAGCTCGTAGTCCTACAAATTCAGTTATTTCTTCTCCAGCAATTTTGTCTTTCATCATTCCAATAATTTTCCTATTTACTCTGTTTGATTCATGTGTGATTTTCAGGATATTTAGAGGTATTAAATTTAGTATTAATATCATTTTCAATATCTTTATAAAAATCTTTAGTCTTAACCTCATGCATTAAGGAATCAGTATCTGTGAATAGTAAGTTTGCTTTATTTTCATATTTTTGTTTGATATAGTTGAAATGAAAATCATACATCAACACCTTTGATAAATCAAGTATTGACATCCCTAAATATTAAGAGGTTATATTAACCGAGCAAGCGAGGTTAATAAATCGTTTATTATATGGCTTTTCTTCCCATCTTTCTCAAATCTGTCAACTATAATCTGCTTCTTAAAAGAAATACACTTTTCCTCATTATTTGGAATACAATCCACCTTTCCTTTGGTAGTACCTAAATTTCTTATGAAAAGATGAGCATCATAACCAGCTAAATTATGAAATGCAACAGGGTAAAACTTTGGTATATTATAATTCAAATTACATGCATTATGAGCTGCTCCACGATATTTTCCTGTAAGATGATCTAAAACCTTATCATTTACAAGTTCTTTTTCACATATATGACAATTAACAGCATTTTCAAAAATATTTTTTTGTCATTCTTTCTTTCTTAACATATTTAAATTCTGAATATAGTTTCTTAACAGATAGACTCTTCATTTGAGGTAACAAAAATTTGACTAATATCTTCTGTTTTAACTGCATATTCAATAATTTTTGGTTTAAATAATTTGTTGTCATAGCATTTAATCATGTACAGAATCCCCTTGGTTTATGCTTTTGAAATCTTTCTGTAAATGATTTTCCTTCATTTTGTTAACAAGAAGAAATATTTTGTGTGAAGCATTCAAAATTTGCATATATAACAAATGGTACTCTCATCGAATGATTAAAGTTTTTAAAAGATAGGGTTGTACCTTTCTCAGGAAGTGTTATCTTAATTGCATCATGATTCTTACAATATTCTAAATGCTTATCTAGAGATTAATTTACAAAATGAATTCAAACAACTTTCACAGTAGAATCTTTGATGTCCTATTGTTTACTTTTGATGATAAAAATCTACTTATATTCTTAATAAAACAATAATGCTTCTTATCCTCTTTTGATACAAGTAGTATATTAATAGTTTCTTCGTGAACTTCGATTTTACTAATCCTAATGGGATAAAATTCTTTATTTTCATATCCATATACACTGATTTCATATTTCATATTATTCTTTTCAAATATCTTAATTTTATCAACCTCAACTGGAAATTCAGTTTTATCCCAGTTAAAATTCTTACTATTTTCTTTCATTTCTTTCAATATACGTTCTGGATGTTTCTTATTAGGGTAAATAGCTGTAGTTATACACCATTTGAAACATTTATTATCATAATTTTTAGGATTTTTAATAGCTTTTTTCTTCAATCTTAATTCAGAAGGTAGTTCTATATATGACTTGGCAGCGATTGGAGTGTACTTGTCAATATGAATATCTAGACTTGAGATTGAAAGAAAAATCCATTCTGAGCCATTTTGCTCGAATTTATCGATTTGATCTAATACGTCATCAATCCATTTTTCAAATAATTCATCCAAATTTGTTGATTCAGTAATAATTTCAGTTTTAGTTTGAAAATATCCAAAAGAGTAAATAACTGATCTACGGTAGTATAAATAAGATTGAAACAGCAATGAAAGGATTTATATCATCTTATAGGATTATGGGGATAATAAGAAGGATCCTAAAATATTTATTAATGATAATAAGAATGATATTATCGATCTCATAAAAGTAAAACAAACACTTCCAATGAAGATTAAACTAATTCTACAATGTAAATTTTATAAATTCGATATAAATATTTTATCCTATTAGGATTAGTAAAAACAAAGTTCGCGAAGAAACTATTAAGAGGCCGTCCGCCTAAGAACCGACCACTCAAATTTCGATGGAAAATAGATTTCCTTGATTTTTTCTGTACGAA
>WUAP02155209.1:0-10018 GCA_015163945.2 Stichodactyla helianthus
CGAGTCTTGATGTTTCCCTTGGCTTCGCCTCGGGAAACATCAAGCCTCTCGGGAAAACAAAACTAACTGTTTCCCTCAAGATCAGACATTAAGTGTATAATTATAATGATTTTTTGACAGTAAAAATGTCAGTTCATAATAGTTAATGTTCTTCTCTTTGTCTTGCTTAGCTGGGTACTGTGTCATTACATATTTGCTTGGGATTGGTGATAGGCATCTGGATAACTTACTTTTGACCAAATCAGGTAGTTTATAATAAATCATACTATATGCAAAACCTTGTGTGATAACAGTTTTAATTACTTCATGAAAAAAGCATTTATAGTACATTTGTACAAAGTGGAAATGTATAGCATATACATGATTCAGTATGCCATGACAGTGAAATGGCTTCCTATTGTCTTGGTGTGAATTGCCCAATAACAAGTTTTTACTCAAAACAGTTAATATGTAAAGTACAGCTATAGCATGGCTATGCAAGTTTGCCCTTACATTTCCCACTCTATAAAATATTGTCTAATAAAAGATTACTGGCTATTTACAATTTAGATTTTCAAAACAGAGACACACTGTTCATTTTCACCCTGCTAACAGTTTTAGCTTAAGGGACTTTCATTTATTATGGAATGGGGGGTCAGCAAAATTGAGGTGATACATTATATTGAGAAGTCTTGTAGGGGGGTTATTAAGTTACAGAGGTGTGAGGCTGAAAGTTGGGTGGAGGGTTATGAAAGTTTCTCTCTCCACAGAAGGGGGTTATAAAATGGTTGGGAGCAAGGGCCCAAAATTTTGCTGACCCTGAACCCCCCTGCCCCCATGCGATAATAAATGAAAGCCCCCTTTGAGACCAAAACAGCTTTTTTTTTCCCCATCAATTTATATACATGTCATAAGATATTATCCTGTCTTCTTTCCTCAGGGAATTTGTTTCACATAGATTTTGGGTACATCCTTGGTCGAGATCCCAAGCCCCTCCCACCTCCCATGAAACTGAGCAAAGAAATGGTAAGTGCTCAATTATAATATACACTGCACTTGAGTCAAAGTCTTTCACGCAACTACCATAAAATATTCAGATTAAATCCTTCTAGCAGCAAAGTGCTCATCAATTTACAGTGTGGTCAACTGATGTATCTATCAGACATACAGTGGTCAACCATAACCAGACTTCACTAATTCTCTTCACTAACCACTGTTAATTGATCACCACATCAACTGATCAGCATTCAGCTACTGGAATAGCATACCCTCTAATAAACAGTATTATTAATTTCATGCACTCTCACTGGCCAATTTGCAGTCTATAACTTATGGTATGGACCACCAACCGTATTTTGGTCTTCACCTTGCTGTAAAATAAACATCTTGGTTCACATGTAAGTTATGGAACCTCCTTTTTTCCACTTCTTTATGGCCTGTGTGCTACACACTTGGGTGAAAGGCAGTGGAAAAAACTCGGCAAATAACTTATTGTATGGCCCTTGAGCCTGGTTAATATGAGATATTTATATCATATGTACAATGTTATAATGTACTTGGCAGGTTGAAGGTATGGGTGGAGCTAACAGTGAATGTTACCAAGCATTTAGAAAACAATGTTATACTGCCTTTTTACATTTAAGAAGGTAAGTCTATCAAAGTCAGAAAAATCTTTCAAGATCAACTAAGCAATGTTTGTTAATGATGTGGAATTCTTTACAGGCATGCCAACTTGATATTAAATCTCTTTGCATTAATGGTTGATGCTAGTGTCCCTGATATAGCCCTGGAACCTGACAAGACAGTAAAGAAAGTAAGTGTCATGTGCAAGAACTTTTAACAGGCACTTTTTAAGGCCGCCATCAATACAAAAATTTCCAAACAGCATCAATCAGAAGTAGATCTAAAAGTGAACAAAGGGAACCACAATATTACAGTTTTTGTGGCTAGTGCCTTGTAAGAGGCCAAGGCACTATGTTATCGTGTTGTGAGTGTGTGTAATTCGGGCTTCTTTCGTACACTGCCAATTGTGGTCTGATCAATCCCTTCCTCGGATCTTTCCGCTACCAAATTGGGATCCCTGTGCAATATCGTCACTCGTCCTTTTTTTCATCAACCAGGCTCAACTTTCGATGCATTTATGGAGTGTTTGTTTCTAAAAGTTTTTCAAGGCTTTCTGAGAATTTAGGTTGTTTATGTGCAAAGAAAACAAACTAGAAAGAACTGAAGCTTCACTTCACTGGTCATGGTGAATGAGTAGGTTTATACTGCTGAATCCCATCACTGTGTTCATGGTCTAGAGACTAGTAACTGCTGCCAAGGACTATATTTCCTTGCAAGAAGAATAAATCTCTGGAGAGAGCCAAAAATCCCTCACAGGATCAAAAACTAAACTTGTTCGCGAGTGCCATGCAGTCATAGCCTGCCTATTTTTCAACTTGTTATTTGCTGATCAACGTTATTTCATTTTATTTATTATTTTTTTGTCTTGGTTTGATTCAGCATATCTTTTGGTGTGATAACATCACAGTGGCATGTTTGTCACTAATTTACTGAAGCAAGTTATTGTGCAAAAGCAACATTGATTTGATAGACACTGCACTCATTGTATCAAACTGGAACTTTGTTCTGTGTTGAATAATGCTCTAAAGCCTAGGAACTTTTGATTTTTCATATTTAGGTTCAGGATAAGTTCCGGCTAGATTTGAATGATGAGGAAGCAGTGCAGTACCTTCAAGGGTTAATTGATGAAAGTGTCAGTGCCATGTTTGCAGTGGTGGTAGAACAAATTCATAAATTTGCACAGGTAATCATAATCAAAATTAAACCTAGTAATCCCTTTGAATGACCTTGAAACAATGGTTCCAAATTGAAGTTTGATTTAAAATAATACACACACAATTAAGTCTAACCCTCATTCGGAACCTGTGTTCTGTTATTAAATAAATTTGAGAAATGTTTTATTATACCTATAGGTCTATTTAACAAATAGACACAGAGCTACAATGGACTAGGACTCAATAGCTCATGGCCCAGCAAGATGAGTTATTTGACTTGTAGCCCATGAAGGCAAGAGGTCTAAAAGGTCAAAACATGAGGTCATTGTTTTGATTTTTTGTTACTATCACTAATAGAACTTTTGTAGTAGCATAGCCAATCAGAATGCAGGGTTTGTGATAGTCCGCTAGTTTGTTTATACTAATATGTGTTGTTTATGATCAATAAGTCTTGAACCTCTTTTCTTTCAGTACTGGAGGAAATAACAGTCAAGATACATAGGATCATTTTATTTCATAGTTTTCTTTCCAAATGCTATACAGATGAACATCAGTGAGAAAAGACCTCTTCACTTTGGAAATAATGATTGCTGTAATGATTTCCCGTTTCAGACAACATGTCATTTTCTTGGCAATAATATATATTCTTCAAGGTTTGTGTTTGAGGCTCATCTATGTAACATTTTAAAGAAACAAAGAAAAAATACCCAGAGCAATGACAAGTTGTCTGAGCTGCTGATATGTGAATCAGAAAAGATTTCCATAAAAAGGCAATCAAATGAAACTCTAATTCCATGCATACACTCCTGAAATTAATAAAAATAGTTTATAAAGGTCTAAAATTATACTATAACAGAATACAGATTAACATCTACCCCATATTGCCATGTTGTACTCTTCTTAGCATATAAAATTTTCTCATTTTACATTTATCAAATACTTCAATTATAGTCTCAATAATGTGAGCCTACTTGAAAAGATACTTGCAAAGATATTTTTCTTTCCTCAGTTTCAAATACAGCCTGTTGCTAGTCCTATGAAGGGTAGTATTTGCAAATATTTTGACAAAAAAACTTGGGCTGTAATCAAGGAACAGCATCAGTGTATTAACTGTATTTTCTTAAAGGGTCTACTGGTCAGGAGATTTTAGATTGGTTTAGAGTCACTGTGGAATATGGTACTTTAATATCATAAATTTAAATATCTTTATTTAACTGATTGTTGTACTTGCACAATAAATTATATTGTCATCTTAAAATACATGTACTGTACTTTAAGAAAAAAAATAATTTAATTAATTTTTTATTTAGTTATGAAAAATAAATATTTTAATTCAAGGCTGAACAGTTGTTATGTGAGTGCTAAATAAAAATTAGGATTGAAAATGAAAGTGATGTTCTCACAAAGCGTAGTCACTAAAACATGGAATGACCTAAAACCACCTACAACCACCTCAAAAATTTCAACAACCACTCACGGACAATGTAAAACCACCTAAAACAAGCCATAAATGTCTAACATAAGGCGAAACAACAACAAGTCATGTTCATGAAATACGAGAATTGAACAAAACCTTAACCCCCCCCCCTTAGAATCTTACTCTCCCTGGTCCCCTTGCATATTGCATAATCATACATCAGAAGATACTGATAACGATTTTAATATCTAAAAGATTAATGCAACATGCCAATTTGATCTTTGTATTGACGTGTTTTATTCTGGAATGTAGCACCGGCAGGATTTGTCGTACAAATTTTGTTCCATATCGTGTTTTATCTCATAAAGTTGCAGCTAAATATCAAAATTTTAGTCATTATGTATTAAAATTATCCTAATATTTAGGAGAAAATACCCCTAGTATAAATGGAATGATCTCGCATTTCGTGAATATGTCAAAATGTGACTTTAATCCATAGATGATTATGTAATGCGCAAGGGGACCAGGGAGAGTAAGATTTAGGTGGTTTTAGGTCATTCCATGTTTTAGTGACTACATCTCACAAAGACCTAATACTGAAAGTTTTGAATGTTTTCTTAACTGAGGTACATGCATTTCAAGCATAATTCTGGTGTTTTTCACAATTCAAATGATTGTTTAATGTTAATAAACTACAAAAACTAGACCTAACAAATGTAACTTCACAACTATACAAAAACTAAAAATAATTCTATTTATAATATCTTTAATACAACATAAATTTGATCTATTATCATCATGGTAAAATTCAGTGATCATAGGCTAGTCATTACCAGCTGAGTGGAAAAAAATTCTCTAATCAATCACAGTCCATTGGGATTTTTCATGGCTGGCCCTATGTTCAAGCACTATTTTTAACCTCAAAACAATTGGAAATTTAATCCAGTGTTAATTTTGAGGCCTAGAAAAGTCCAAAAGTATTAAGGAGGTTTTGTCCAACAATGCTTTGTGCAGCTAGTTGTTCGCTCAGCTGGTATTTAAGCCTGTACCCCTATTTAAGCCTGTTTATTACAAGCCCGAGGGATTTCAAACAAAGCACTTAAGGTTTTTTGTACCCAGAGTTGCAAAACTCTTGCAATTTTTATTTTCTTAAGTAGCACCTTGATAAAATATAATTAACAATTATTCCACGAAACTGAGTCGTACATGAGCTCATAGCCGACGAGGCACACAGTGCTGAGTCAGCTATGAGCCATGTATGACAAGATTGAGTGGAATAATTGTTTTATTATATCCACATATAATATAGAATTTTAATCATTTTCATGTTTAAAAAATGAAATAACATTAACAAAATGCTCCGCCATCTTGTTTACTTCTCTACTCATGGGATATGAGCTGATATCCTAAGAGTAGAGGAACCAATCAGAATGCTGGCCTGCTCATATCTAGTGGATGATAGCAATGAAACATTTAGCAGTTTTGTTTAATCAAGTGTACCTTTTATGGTTCATCTTGTTTATTCATTCACTAAGGTCTTGGCTTGTTCTTGAAGTTTATTTACACTGAAGTCTTCACAGAATTCAGCAGCCTTATTTTCCAAAAAAATAAATAAATATGTAAAAAGGAGTTATAACTCACAAACATCAACATGACTGAAGAATTTATGGAAATACAGAGGTATACATTATGGTACAGCCTGGAGATGTTTTAAAAGAAAGTAAAATGTAATACTGTAGTCATATACCTCTTTGATGTACTCAGCTTTTGTAGCCAGTGCTTTATGATTTTCTTCAACTCTTTCTCTTTGTGGAAGAATGACATCCTCAAGACCTTTGTTTTCATTCTCAATCTGATAAAAAGGTTTTGACACTTCACATACTGGTTGAAATAAAAATATTTAGTAAATGTAGGTGTCCGATAGATATATGAAAAAATTTGAGGTTTGACCCTGCCCTAATAACATTCTGTAAAGAATAGTACCAGAATACAGTAAACAACCCAAATTTATTGAAAATTTGAAATTAAAATTGTGAAGGGCAATATAGTCTCCCCTGCAGCTGTTTTAGTGACGGTAGAAAAACAGCTGCAAAGAAACACTAAGGGCACTAAGGTTAATTGTACATTTTGGATATTTTGAAGAGTTTCACACTATTCATGGTTCGCATATAGAAGATGTATCTACAAATGAGGCTGATTGACTTGTACTAATAGGTCTTTTGTTATGTCGTCCAACAGAAGTCATGTCCTTGGTGGGGCTCTTACATGTAAACTACTGTCCACTGACATTTATTATACCTTTCCCAACATTTCCTTCAGCTGTTCTTTGTATGTACCTTTGACAGCCATTAGATGGTCCCGACAGTCTGTGGAGGGTTCTCCTGACGGTCTCCTAAAAAATAGACATTCCTCACATATCGTATTGTAATTGAGGACAGTGACCACTGATAAATACCTATACTGCTGCAGTAAAGTGGGGCTGAAAAAGATTAAGACAACTACCACCACTGACTCTCCCTCCCCCTTCTTTGCAATCAAAACCAATCCCTGTTAAAATATGGTAATTACCAGGCTGGCAATGTTCTTGAGCTGCTCTCTTCAACTGTATGGTCCAGTGTGTCAAAAAAATATTCAAGGTCTTCTTGCTTTATCATCAAACTAATTTCAGTCTGTGGTCACAAAAAAAAAAAAAAAAAAAAGCTATTTTTATTGAAGTTAATATAAGAACTCTGGTTTTATGCGTAATGTCTATTTAGAGATACTGTGTGAGATTTACATATTCTCATTAACTATGCTATCAGAGATCAATAGCTGTTATTACAGTTGAGCCCACAATAAGATATTCTTTTGATTTTAGAATCATTCAAGTGAGGCTACCAGGTCGATACAAAGCTTATTGGCTAATCTGCATCTCATCTGCTTGAACCTGTTTATTATTGCCTTGAAAAATGAAAAAACACCACCCCTATTCTTCTCAAGTTCTTATAAAGATCCCCCTTATGCCCTATCAAAAACTTCAAAACCCCTCCCATACACACACACAAGCAGGAGCAAGGATGGCTCAGTTGGTCAGTGTGCTGCCTTCTGTGCATGAGGTCTGAGTTTGATTCCCAGTGACCTTGCATCCTTGTTTCAACTTCTTTCCATTCCATGTAGCTTTAGCTTTAAATACCCCTAAAATGGAGCACTGATGAGGAGAGGGGGTAAAGGGCACACCTTCAAACACTATACATGAGCCCCTGGCTCGGGAGAATTGGGCAACCACTCCCCACATTATTGAAGTAAAATAAATTACCTTTTCCTTTTTTTACACACACGCATGCACCACCACCAATAAACTCCTCACTAAAATACACTCCCCTTGTCAGTAATTTTTTAAGACCCCTCATAAACTAAGAAACAAAATTTCAACATCCCCCCAACACAAACACTTCCTTTTGTCCTTTTTTTTTCAAGCCCCCTCCCCCCAGGCATAAATAATGAATAATCCCTTGGCATGGTATTAACATCACAATGTTCTTCTTGGTAAATGCTTTTTAATGAGAAATGAATGTCTTACCACAACCTCCTGTAATCAAAGCACATTCACTGGAAGTATTTTGGGGAACAGCCTAAGGTTGCATTCATTATGTATGGCTGAGGGGGGAAGCAGGTGAAATTCAGGGGGTATCTGAAAATTTTGTCATCAGCTAATGGGATTTCAATTTTTTTTTTAACATTGAGGGAATGCAAAATTTTATTAAAGCCTACCCTGTGGGGATACATGATTTTTTCATTATTACAAGGAGGGATCTTAAAATTTTCCTTAAAATTAAATAAATAAAAATTTCACCTGTCATGCCCCCCCCCTCCAGCTATTAATCCTGAATGTAGCCTAAACAGTCTACATCATGCAATCCTTCCCAAGGCAACAAATAGCATAATGCACCTATCAAAGTTAATCCTGTGGGGGGAGATTGGGGGCAAAAGTTGAATGTTTCAAAGTATTAGTGGTTTCCTCAGTCTGGAATATGATCATTTTTGTGGGTCCCACAGGTCAAGGCATTTGATTGGGCCATGAAGGGACTGAGCTACAGTTGAACTTGCAGCTTCCAAGCGAATTTGAATTACATGTGCTTTTCACAATCAGTGGTGAACACTGAAAATTGACTTTCAAACAGGTAAGTTTTCTCCTCAGAGGGTAGGGCATTTACAGTGTTCATTAGATCTGTGTTTGTTTCCCTTGGGATTTTGACAAAACTCTGTAGCTCTTGGTCAAATCTCTACCCCTTTCATGCACTCCCACCCCTTGGGATTAACTTTGATAGGTGCATAAGAAGACACACCTGCCATGTTGTATGATAAGATAGCAAAAGAAATCAAGACCAAATCATCCAAGATGACAGGCAGCAAACCAAGAATAAGGGGAATGGGGAGGGAGCGCATTTTAGTTTGCCTGCATTTACTGTTACCAAAAGGCATTAGGAAGGACAAGGGAGTGCATTAAAAAAAAAAGGTTTAATATAAAAAAAGAAGAAAACTTGATATGCTTTCAACTCACCTCAATATTGGACCTCAAATGACTCATGAGTTGTTCAGTGATACTGTCAAAAGCTCCAGGATTTTGAGCTCTTATTTCCTTCAAACAACTCTTGAACTGGGAATGTCTGTGAACGAAGAAAATTATCAATGTTTTTGGTGTGTTTGTTTTTGTTTTTTAAACGAAGACAATTCAAAAACACTGTTGCGATTTTGAAAAAATGTTCACTTTTATCCAGACCTTCCTGCTGACATGATTTTGTTCAAACACTTATCCATTATTTTTCTAAAAAGCATCATTCTTTTCTCGTTCTTCCCTTCCTCGTGTTCATCTTGAGCGCCACTATTTTCATGTGCAGCCATTTCATCTTCCACAGTACTTTCACCCTCATTACATGCCGCCATTTTGAACTCGTTTCCCGCGCAAAATCTGAATCGATAACATGCCGTAAGCTTTTCGGAAATATCCGTAATACGGAAAGTCGCCGTAGGATGACCGAATGGATACGAAGGACCAGCGATCGACTTTTCGGAACGATATCGAAAAACTCCGCAAGTACATTGTTATTGACCTTCGCCTGGCATTAATTCACATAGACTGAGCTGCAAAAGGTGTTTAAAAAATGTAAGAAGTTTGGGTTGTCTGCTTGAGGTAAGTGTATGTGGGTCGAGGGCTGACCTTGAACATTTTGATCATTCGAGCTACTTTGGGGAGTAGAATTTGCTAGACTAAAATATGATTAAGCTTACATTTGTTAGGAAGAGTCGGTGAGGGGACGCTTGATATGATGGTTAATTTTCCCCAAGTGATATCCTGCAGATAATAAAAGGAACGTAATCCCCCCTTAAACTTGTCCTTTTAGGGAGTTTCAACACCACCCCCAAAAAGAAAATATACTCCTGAAAAATCATAACCTCCCTACCCCACTCCCTCCCTGCCCCTCTACATAGATTGTAAACGCTTCCTTCAAAGGAAGAAAGAGAATGCTTACTATTATAGAGAATTACATAGAGAATGCTTACTATTATGGGTAAGCTTATATAAACAAATGTATTACTCGGTAGTTTTCATGGACAATCTGAAGGTAGTATTTCGATGAACTGTACTGTGCAGATTATGCAGCATTGCTACTATCTTATACAATCTCTGTCTCTAAATTAAAAACCATGTATATTTCCGCTGTTTTCCAGTAGCCTATTGTTTTTATGGCTTACCAGTAGATACATAAATAACTGGATGATTATAACACCTGAAGGTAGTATTTCGATGAACTGTACTGTGCAGATTATGCAGCATTGCTACTATCTTATACAATCTCTGTCTCTA
>WUAP02155220.1:0-10436 GCA_015163945.2 Stichodactyla helianthus
AGTTTGTTTTCACGATGGTTTTTGTGCGAAACACGATCTTCGAAAAAACGTTTATTATTCAAATTTGTGTGACGTCTTGTGCGCGCTCGTTGAGTAACATGCGCAGAACAAAGTGCGCGCTGCAATTTGTGGCCACCGTCCTTAAAGTTTAAAACACGTATGGTTCTTTAATCTTTTTCAGTAAAATTCCGAAGGTTACCATGGTAATTCGGGGGACATTTATGCGCGCGCATGTTTGTGGGCTCAGAAACTCGATTCAGTAGTAGCCAGCCGCCTTAACATTTTCTCCCTCTATCTTGTTCCCCTCGTTCTTCTTTCCTAATGGTATCTGCGCTCTATGTAGATTTTTAAAAATGCCTCGTCTTTTTTTTTTTTTTTTTCAAAAAATATAAAGACGTTTTTAAAGTATAAGATTGAAGAAAATCATCACAACATTCATGTATTCTCTGAAAAACCTTGTGATCTTCACCTAAATCCTGACCCCCCTCTCCTATCCTCTCCTAGCTCCATGGAAATTCTTCTATTGAGAAATTTAAATATCGTCTAAGGATGTCTTTTTAGGCAAGCTCATGGCTAGTTATTAAATTTTATATATATAAATATTTTGCAGTTTTTAGGAATTTTATAACTTTAGGAAGTATTTATTGGAATTTTATTAGAGTGAAGTCACAAAACCTGTGAAATAAAAACTAATAGTCATGAACAAAGTGTAATAGTCAAACAGACACAGTTTATGTGAACAATTAATTAGTTATGTATCGATTATTTGATTATATTGTATCAGTCCAGCCAATCATTGGTTAATGTAATCGGATACCAAAAAAGTTTCGTTTTACAGTTTTTTAGTAGCACATGGACGTGGCTTGTATGTTGAATGTTTGAGCTAGTTTTATGAATTTTGGAAGTTTATGGCTAACCTTTTTTAATCAAGTCGTCACAGAAATCGAATAGTTTGGTTAATGAAGTAAGTAAAATTCCATATCCGATTTGTGACGAATTCCCGAGTGTTTTCACTGCTGAATTCTCTTGCGGACCAGACACAAAAGAAAACAATGGAATTAGGGTCTACTAAGGTGTATTAGTCTAATATCTTTTTCACGGGTTTTTTTACTTTACTCTGTTATTATTTTATTGGTAATGAATTATTAGATCTTTAATATTAATTATTATTTACTTTTTTATCATAGTTTATTGTAATGCGTAATCATGTTGAATTATGTAATCTACGCAATATAAATTATTATAAAATTATTATTGAAAATGACCGGTTCCTCACGCTTGCTAGCTCACTATATAGGCTCCAAGACTTTGACAGCAGACCGCACTGCGTATAACACAACCGAAACTTCTTTTTTAACATCTTCCCAGTCCCCTTGAGCATTAGCCCGCGTAATAGCCTCATGAAGTCGAGGAAAATAATGACCTTCGTAAATATTATCCCACTTAACTCCGTAAATCACATTTTTAAATAAAAACTGCTCGGTTTTCTCAACCGTATTTACAAAAGCTCGTTCTAAATTGGCTATCTGATCGTTAAGAGCACGAACTACGCTTCTTCGTCCTTGCAAACCAACTTTGGATCTATAATTTTCAAATAAAATCGAATAATTGTGAAACATTTCTACAGCTTTAGACAAAGCACGTAAATCTATATTGCGTTTCACCAAAGCGGGGTTCCTTTTAATTTCTTGGATTTGTTGCTTCAGAACCAGCGCATATTTCGTAGGATTCATAGGTAAGAACACAGAGCTCGCGAATTTCAAGAGAAGCCTGCTGGTATATTGTCCTACAGCTAGATGAATCTTGAAGTTAGGATCGACAAAAGTCTTTACCCAATAGTAACTGTCATGCATTGAATGATACATGGGGTACGATCTTCTAATTCCATGTTTCCCGCCAAAAATATAAGTAAAGTCCCCGGATGTAACTCCCAGGTAGTGATAAAAAGAAACATAGTCGCTACCAAAAGCAAGATTCTGACAACCTGGTTTGTGATGGGGGTTTTTAGTGACGTCTCTTTCCAACATGACGTCATACATACTCGCCCCTTTGACAGTAGAAGTGGGATCCAGGACCTCTCGTGCGGTAGATATGAGGACGTCTTCGATGAGTGGACTACCATCTAGGTTGAAAGAGAAGTTTCCTCCAGCTCCTATGTCTAGGTTCAGATAAACCACAGCTCTGTTCCTTAAGACTGAGGCATTATCTTCTACCCATTCAGTCGAGCCAGTTACAAACTGCTCCTCAGCGTCCCAGCTGCAGAATTTGATGGTTCTTCGTGGACGCCATCCTGTTTTCAGTAGCTCGCCTATGCCACGTGACAGCTCCATCATGATGGCCGTACCACTGGACGGATCACTGGCACCAAAGACCCATGCGTCTCTATGGTTACCCAATAATACATAGCGATCAGGTTCTTCACTTCCAATAATTGTCCCTATGACGTTGTAAATAGGCTTTGTAATCAGAAGACTCCTGACAACCATCTTAACTCGAGTTGTCTTGTCTTTGAACCCGGGGCCAACTCGGTAGGTGACTTTTAGACCACCTTGCCAACCGGCAGGAGCTCTGGGGCCTAAAGAGGAAAATACAGTTTAAAACAACGGGTCTTTACTTATCGTAGACATGAGGGATACGATTATATATTAAAAGCGATAGAAATAGAGAATGAAATACAGTATCAACAAAGAAAACTTTCTTCAGCTAGAGATGTTATACTCTAATGTTTTGAGGGTAGCTAGAGTTCAACGAAAATAGTTTTACGACACGCCTTGAAAACAACAACAACAGCAACAAACATCAATAACAACAACAAACAACAATAACAACAGCAGATTATGATTATGATTTATGATTTATATAGCGTCTTTTCCATATCGATATATAATCAAAGGCGCTTTACAATGATTAATATGAATTCAGATTGCTTACGCAATTTACAATCATGAGACTGCGTTAGAATATGAGACCAGACTGCTGAACCGGGAGACAATCCCCTACTCTTATGCGAATAGTTCAACAGGTTCTTTAATGTCCCCCACATACAGGTTAAGGAAGGGATGGGAGACAGGGCCTACGGTTTAAAGTCCTTATCCGAGAAGACCTGAAGGTCTAACCATTTGCAGATGTTATTACAAAGGCAGCACCTTCTCCTCAGTTGTTTTAAGACCCTGAGTGTTAGTCCGGCCGGGGCTTGAACCCACGACCTCCTGCACAAGAGACCGATGCTCTACCAACTGAGCTATCCGGATGGCGAAAACCATTCTGAAAACCATTCACGTTCTATCTTTGCGGGTGTTGTTCAGCTCGACACCACAGCGGGACTCACTAATTCCTCACAAGCCTCGGGAAGCCATTAATATGCTATTTTTATGAGCTTTTTCTTTAGTCTTAAATTTATCGGGACGGGAGGTTGACAACTCACATTTGGTGCACAAAATACAGGATCTTAAGACAGAATATCCCATGTTTGTAAACACAAACACTTTCGTGTCACGTGTCCGAGGGATCGGAAATTTACTAACTCACATTGAAGTTGCGCAGTTCTTAAAAGACTATCACTTCTTTGTTCGACACCTAAGACATGCTGAGAACTATTGAATAAACATTAGCAATCATGTCGATTATAAAGAACCAACGACTTCCAGTTTGTGCTAAAGAACTGAATATTCACAAGAACAAAGGACAGCAACGCAAATGTAAGTATAAACTCGCTCCTCGGATAGCGCAGTTTGTGCATTGTTAAAAGCGAGCTAGTATTAACTTTACAATTGATATTAATAGCTTTATATAGTGAGGGTGTATTATATGGCAGGGTATTTGCTTCACCTATGATACCATTTTCATATATAGTTTAATGGGGATTCATAGATACAACTTTGAGTAGCATTTCAAATGGGGCTGTTAACATATGGCGGCTAGTCCCCTGTCCTGGTCATTTTTCTTGGTCTACGTCAGTTTTATTTACTCAATTTTTAAGCATTGCTCATGGATTTGATAGTATAAACAACGTAGAACAAGATAGAACAAAGTCTACACCACATTTACTAAGAAATTCAAAAGATAACTACAAAATTGGCTAAATTTTCAATTTTGATTGATACGAATCTATAGTTCCATAAAATAACTTATATCATCTCAAAGAGTACCTAAAAATGACTAACTTTGGAAAGTTTGAAGATTAGATAAATTCCATATTAATTCGAGAGACCAGGTCTTGATAATTTTCTCCCGAATAAAATGCTTGAAATTTAAATTTCTTAAGAATTTATCAGTTTTTCCAAAGTGACTTTGAGATGAATAAAACAATTTGCTACGAATCATCAAATTTGAATATTCATGCTAATAATCTGTAGCCATTATGAAAGAGGTCAATAATTCAAATGAACAGGTGTGGTTAGTGACACCTTCGACCTCGGTCCTTCAAGGCAACAACCAATAGGAAGAGAGTTATTTTATTAGTTCGTGTGTTGGTCCCATATGGTGTGCAGGAGAGGATCGATTATCAGTTGATGGAAAATGAAGTAGGATTATGTGCAACGTTTGAGGTTTTCTAAGAGTGGTACAGTGAGGATACCAAATATAGTAGATGCATGCATGCACGATGTTTACTCGCTCACTCAACTTGACAAGGATGGCAGTTGAGCCAAAAACAAAATGCTATTCACGTAGTAAAAAAGTCTGAGAAGAATAGATAAAAGCTTGCGCACTTGGCCAAAAGGGCGATGGGTTGAAAGTACACCATCAAGATGGTGTCTGAGGAGAAAAACTAGAATTAATTTTAGTCCATCTGTTCAGTGCTTGGTGCTCTCAAATTTAACTTCTATAGTAGCTTATTTCATTACTTATCCAAGTCAACTATCCGATCGTGACGAGTAGGGACACATTGGATACACACAGTGGCCGTAACCAATGGCAACCAACACTAAAACTTTTAACGCTGTTACGTCTTATAAAATGTACGTGTTAAGCCTTTCTATATACAAATTTCTTGTTCTTTACCGTGTTTTCAAAACCTTTTTTTCTTGTTACTTTTTAAGTTCTATTTTCAAAGCATAATTCTGTCCTTTTACTTTAATTTTCTTGTTTTTACCCGTGGCGTTACATCTTTTCTGAGATAGAATCGATTCTACATTTGAAATCCAGGCCTTCCGAAAAAATATAGCACCTGGAAATAATCTAATGGCTATAAGTTTTTTCTCAAAGTTGCGCGCTCTTCCAAATCCAAGGAATTTGACTGGCCACTATACCAAAACAGGAGCTTTATGATGAGAATTATCATACATTTCTATAAAATTTTTCAATAAGAATTCCTAAATTTGATCATTCTCCTCTTTAAATATAACAATTACTTCTCAATTTTATAGAATTCACGTTTTTCAAGATTGGATGCGCACGCAGCCTTGAGAAAACGGTCTATTCAACATCAGTACCTACAACCTCATGTTCAGATGGCTCTAACTTGCTTCACGCGTTCAATTAAACTTTATTTTCATATCGCGCAACAAGGCATTTTAACGATTTCAACGAACTGTACCGCTTGTTAACACCTTTGAAAAATCCGCCCATCTAAATACCAAACACTAAAGCTATAACGCAATGGGTTTCTCCAGCTAATCCACTGAATAGGACAGCTGGTTTATCTTTTATAAAGTACATTTTTCCTTAAAATGCGCCGCAAACCGCGTTTATGAGCACCGAAAAGGGATTACGAATGGTTGAACCAAGCGGAATTAATGAAGGGCAGGATTACATCAATTGTACTTTCAAAATGGTAAGAAGAGGTCTTGTATATTCTAATGTAAAGTCACAAACTGTAGGAAAAAATATCGGAAGTTAGAAATGAAGGAAACCCGGAAGTTAACCACTAGTGTCTGTAATGTTGGCTTTTTCAAATACTTTTGTTTTGATTCGATAAAATAAACTTATTCCAGGCATCTAGAAATGGGGACAAAAACTGGCAAACATCGCTTTCATACTTTGATATCAAAGAAATTAGAAGTGGCGAGAATGAAGTCTATAAGAAATTACATATAAGGTGATCATCACCAAACTTGACTGTCAATTTATTTGTATCCGATTCCAAACCACCTGTAGGGAGTATCATCCAACATGGCTGCCACCTTTATTCCCTTAGGAATGATTACAAACCACCTATAGTGAACATCATCCAACATGGCTGCCACCTTTATTCCCTTAGGAATGATTCCAAACCACCTATAGTGAACATCATCCAATATGGCCACCACCTTTATTTCCTTAGGATCGATTACACATTTTGATCTAATGTCGCATGTTATTCAGAACTGGGGATGGCGGAAATCTAGAAAGGAAAATCTTACAGCCATAAGTATCACCCACGGGCTCTCGAAGGTAGCAATACGAGACCAGAAACCTCAATCAAAGACGACCCGTTATCTGGAAAAGTCATTATCTCATTATCTCGCCTGGCAAAAGAAATAACAATAAGTGCACGTGTTAGCTAAAAGCATCACCGGAAGGCAGAATGTACACGAATTAATTCAATTGGTAGACTTAGCTGGGTGACAAAGAAAAGAAAAAAACGACAGGTTTCCTAGTTAAGCGGAAATAAATTTTCTAACCAATCATAGTCCATTGTGATTTTTCATGGCTGGCCCTATGTTCAAACACTTTTTTATGCCTGAAAACAATTGAAAATTTAATCCGATTTAATCCGACTTGAGTCCTAGAAACGTCCAAAACTATTTTAATAGTGTTTAAAAACAGAGTAAATTTTATCTGTTAATTAGTAAAAACCACCCGAGAAATGATTTTGAAAAGGAAGAGGGCTGCCAGTCGCTTTAGAGTAACAATGCTTTGGCAGCTAGTTGTTCGCTCAGCTGGTTAGGCGTTGCCTACTGATTATAAAAACAGTCTGTTGATAAAGAAACAGAAAAGAAAAAATTCGGTCAAAACTTTGATAATGCGGGTAAAAATTACAGACCCTTTGTTCTCGTGTCCGGCTCACAGTTAGAATCATTTTTTGAAAACGCTCATCTTTTAATCTGTCAGTAAACAAACAACGACATCAACCACGTCTCTGCTTCCTTAGTAAACGCACGTTGTTTAACGTCCCATCTTGTTTTGTATAATTAAACAACGCATTTGAATCGAAATTACGATTTATTGACTCTTGTCGTCGCTCGTCAACGTGTGGGATGTCAAACAACTTTACTTTTGTGTTTACTCAATATTATTCAATAGAAATTCACTTAAATAGATTACGGTAATCCATCTGCTGTATTAGTAAGCGCGGTTGGTCTAGTCGATTACTATGATGCAGAGAAGCGATGGGTCTTTTGTCAGTATTTAGGCGACATTCCAAAATGTTTTAATTCCTGTCTTTGATTTGTCGTTGGCTTTGATGAAACAGGGAATCGAGATAATTGAGGATTTTTCGTTGAACTGAAAAAAAGATATAGAAATGGTAATGATTTAGGGCCATATGTTTGAACTTCAATTCAATCTTACACCATAAAGAAAAGCTATCAATTTTATCGTACCCTGAAACCACATCTGGGCTGATCTAAGTCAGGGTACGGCTAACTCACAGATTGAATTGGCGAGTTGGGTTTTGCGAAGGGAGGAAAACCGGAGAATTCTGAGAAAAACCCTCGAATCAAGGAAGAAACCCAACAAGGACTCTACTCACATGAAATGTTGAGTCCAGGAATCAAACCCGAGAACCCAGAGGTGTGAGGCGAGTGCTCTACCGCTATGCTAACCTGCGAGACCGAAAAAACCACATCTCAGTTTTTGATATCTGGGTTCAACCGTACAAGATAAAAACGCCGTAAAGAAAATACAAAACCTGTAACTCCACAAGCCTACAGTTTATCAACGTTTGGGGAAAAAACTATCACTTAGATAGTGATTTTCTGTTATCAGATTAAGCTGGAACAAGAGAGTGGTTTTTTTTATTTGAAAATGTATAACCGAAAACAATTGAAAGCCTCGTTACCTGATAGATAACTTTCTCTAAATATTTTATCTGTTATCGGGAATGGAATCAAACATTCTCAAGTCGAAGAGAGGTTTATTTAATTTATTCTCTTGACCGACGACATCTGGGCCAAACGAATCTATTTAACTTTACAACGATTCAAACGGCTTTAAAATTTTCTCAGTGGTCAAAAAATGCACAAGAACTGATGGTCGATGATCAATAAAGGTCAAAACAAGCCTTATTTGACTACTTACTCGTTAAAATATGCAAAACAATTGAACGTTGCTGGAATAGTTTCGTGTGCATGAATCACTCAGAGAGCTCAAGTCTAATTTTGATATAAAATGTTAGATATGGATGGATATGAGTTTGTACTTTACTGTACCGATCATTTCTCGTTCATTTCTCAATGCGCAGTAAAATGCGCAAAGGCAAGACCGCGAATTACCTTTTTTCAATTACGATTAACGTACGAGACAATTGGCCCCTAATTCAGTCACTTAAACGGCAGTAGGTTTTTTTGGCGAGGCTATATTGGCTGGCGTAAGTTAAGGTGAGGTCGTGTAAATATGCTTTTACGATTCTCATAATAAAAAAAACTCTAAAACACTTAAACGTTAAGTGAATAAAACTCTCAACAAATCGAAAGACATTGTCAAATTCCACTAAATGCGGATCTGGTCTGCGCAAACAATTAGGAATTAGAAATTTCAATTTAAAAACGGAAAAATGGTTTTGTTTAAGTAAATATATAGTTAACAGTTTCAGATGCTTTGCTTTCATTGAATCTTTTGTGAGCGTTGGAGTTAGGTGTCTTTTTTTCAAGTGGACGAAAATAGCTAACAATCAATTCGTTTAGTTTACTCAAATGAATAGGACGCTAAGAGAATTTATAGTTCTTTATTGACCCACGTTTCTATCTTACAGAAAAAGTAAAAAAAAGCAAAATTACTTAGCGTTTTGCGCGGACTTAAAATAGCAAAAGGGTCGGTATTCCAAATTATTTATTCTTTCGATTGGAATTACGATCTAATAGAAAAACGGCCGTCCAAATGTTGACTGTGGAAGCATTGCTTATCTCCACGCGTTTCCGTATAGGAAATTAAAGATATTTTTTATGCCTCGAAGAACTAAAGGCAAGCGGATTTTTTTCGAGAGTTTTTATTCCTCTGACAGGATACGTGTGTCAAAATGGACAGTAATTGTCTTTGTATTATGGGTTTATTTGTTAATCAAGCGCTTAATAAAGTGAATTGTTTCGTTATAAATGGCAGTAGGCAATGTAAATAGTCAATCGAAGCGCAATACGACGTTAAAGTTACAGACCCAGGCAAAACATTGACAGGCAACAAGTAAGTCAGTGTGCACTATCAAACCGCAATAGAATTTAATTTATATCCATATCTTGTAATTCTTTTACTATGATGATCAAGATTCGCTTTAAAGTTTACGTTTTTCACCTCACCTTTTTAATAGTCAGTCTATATCGGTGAGTTCAGGTGATTTCAAGGGTTAATGGCGACGCAAATCTGGAAGATTTTACTCAGTGAAAGTACTAGGCTCACAAATTGATAGCGATGAAAAATTAAGACGAATTTTCATTTGTGCGGGCTTGCGTATACGTGTAATGGAAATTCATAATTGAAAGGCAAGGTTGGCGCGTTTTTGTAAATCGGAGCCATCGAGTTTCTGTTCACTGTGAAGCCAGCGATAATTCTTAATATTGCGTTTGCGCCGAGCACTTGTTTACCATGAAGCAAGATCCATTGGATCGGTTTTCATGTTTGAATAGAAAACGATATTCGTAAGTAAGCTCTCTACTACGAGTGCAGTGTACTTTACGTAACCTTACCGTACTATCTTCTCTGTGATTGGATAATTTACGCAAAATTATCGACGAAGCCATTTCAGTGTTGCTACATATTGTACCGTGCACGTACTGTAAGTCAATACCGCAAGTTTCCCTGCACTCATATAAAAAAAAACATTCTTATGGGAAGCTATTCGATGTTACTGCATACCGTACCGTGTATGTGCTGTAAGTCAGTACCGTACGCTATCCACTCAAACGATAAGCACTCTCCGCAATCAGAGATAATTTATTGAATCTGCATCGAGCCACTAATCGAATATGTTTTGTAGATGATGTGTCGTTTATAGTTGTTTAATTTCTTGAACGGACCTTAAGTAAGAATAATTAACAAATATTCCACGAAATCAAGTCGTACATGAGCTCATGGCCGACGAGGCGCGCAGCGCCTCGTCGGCTATTAGCCATGTATGACGAAATTAAGTGGAATAATTGTTTTATTATATCCACATCCACTGGATTGTGAGAAATATAGAATTTTAATTATTTTTTAAAAATGAAATAACGTCGGCGAAACGCTCTCCCATTTTGTTTACTTCTCTACTCACGGGATATGAGCTGATATCCTAGTAGTAGAGGAACCAATCAGAGCGCGCGATT
>WUAP02155231.1:0-25651 GCA_015163945.2 Stichodactyla helianthus
AGGCTAGAAGACTTGGAGGGTGCGGCATCGCGGAGAAGCTTCCACAAATTAGAAGGATTACTGATGTTATCATGAATTGCTTTCCGGTAGAAATTGCGCTTAGCTGCTCTAATTACATGTACAACCTGGTTACGCGCGATCTTATAGTTAGTCCAGCTAGCATCCGTGTTACTTTGCCTTGCAATGTTATGCAGCTTGTTGCGATTCTTAATAAATTGCATTATGTTATCATTAAACCAAGCAGGCTGTTTGAATACCTTAACACGCCTGACTCTAAAAGGTGCATTCTTATTGAGGGCCTCTAAATACAGATCGTACCAAATGTCTAATGATTCATTGACATCAAAAACATCAAGAATGTTCCAAGATTGAGATTGGGATGGGGTGGGACGACGACGAAAGGAAGGAAGAAAGGAATCAGTTAGAAAAGGATAAGGAGAAAGGAGAGAGGAAGGACGAAAGATGCCGGAAGAAGCTAGGTATGGATGGATGGGATGGGATTGGATGGGATGGATGGATGGGATGGGATGGGATGGGATGGGATGGGATGGATGGGATGGATGGGATGGATGGGATGGATGGGATGGATGAATGGAGAATGGTCTTTCATCGCTGTGAGTCCTACGGGTCAGGTCAACTAAGTTGTTAGATGTTAGATGTGTTTGAAGGCCCAGTAGAAGACTAGCTTTTGCTAAACTGGTGCGTTTTATAAATTCTATTTTTTAAACCTTCTTTAAATAGAGTTTGATGATGATAGTGATGGTAGTGATAATGATGATGATGATGATGCATGATGATGATGCATGATGCGTGCTGATGACGATAGTGATGATGATGATGATGATGATGATGATGATGATGATAGTGATGATGATGATGATGATGATGTGTTGTTCTTGGCACGAGTGTCTTTCTCCGGGTTCTCCGGCGTACTTGTGACGTACGAAAGCGCTAGCGTTAGAAATAACTGAACCAAAGTTTGAATCGAATTTATTGGATTGTAAATGCTAGGTAACCAAGGATTATGTAGAACTGCAGGAAAAATCCCAAGAGGAACAGCGCAGAATTTCTGAAATGGAGAAAAACTATCGAGAAGAAAAAGAATGCTTGCAGCTGGAGCTGGATGTACTGAAGGGTGAACACGAGATGGAATTACAGATGTTGAGAAAAGAACTCATTGATGTAAGAAACAAGAGCGAACAAAGAGGTATCCCACTAGACCCAGAAAGAAGTGGTCTTGTAGCAAACTACGAACAGAAAATCCAAGCCTTAAAAGAAGAGCTACACTTGCAGACCCAGAAGGTACGCGAAACAACTGAAAAACTCGAAGAGAAAGAGTTCGAAATGCTCGAAAAGGTGAACGAAGTGAGCAAACAGCACGAACAAAAACACGCGCTTCTTGTCGCTGAGCACAAATCTGAGATGACAAGGCTAAAAGAAAGTAACCTACGTCAAAGTCTAAGCGATGTCGAGGACAAAATGGCATTAGAGTCGCTCGAGAAGGAACATGAAGCGTACATAGAAGCAATGAAAGAACAATTTGATATGGATTTACAGCAAATAAAGACAGAACTAGACGAAGCGAACCAAAAGATTGAGTTAAAGAAGACTGAAGCCGCAGATGATCTAATGAGCATGCGCAATGAATACGAGACTCAACTTGAAAGCTTAAGAGCTGAGCTCAAGGCCAGAGAGGAGTTGGTAGAAGGTACGGAATCCAGGAATAATGCTCTTGTGGAACAGCTCAAAAACGAACACACTCAAGGAATAAAGGATTTACAAGAAGCGCATAGGAAGGAAATTGAGAGAATTCAAATAGAAAGTAGAGAAAGTAAAGAAGAAATTAGTAAAGGAAACCTAGAAACTGAGCTTCAGCAAAAACGACAGTTAGAAGCGTATGAACATGAGATTCGGAATCTTAAAGCTGAGCTGAAGAAAGAGAGATTAGACTTTACCGAAGCAAGGGAATTACTTGAAGGAAATATCACTGATATGGAAAACGAAATGAAAGAAAGAGAAGAAAAAACACGAAAAGAACTGCATGAGCAACATCAATATGAAATAGAGGTACTGAAAGATGAACATGAAAAAGTTCTTCATGATAAGCAAAAGACACACAAGCAAGAGATGGCAGAAATTAGGAAAGAAAACGAACAACCTCTTCAATCTAAAGAAAATGAAATTTCAAGCCTTGGAAATAAAGAAATCCATGTTCTTGAAGTTCAACAACAGTATGAAAAAACAATTGAGGAGCTCAAGTTGGAGCATGATTTAGAGTTAGAAAACCTTCAGGAGACTTTGGAAAATTTGCAGATTGAACACGAAGAACTTCAGACTGAGTATGATTTGGTTGTGAACGATTTGGCCAGTGAGTTAGAGACCACGAAGGTCAAAGCTAAAGGAAGTAGACGAAAAAGCTCTGGTGCCCTGAAAGAACACATTGGAAAACTGAAGAATTTCAGCGAAGAGACTGTGCAACATCTTACTGAGGAACTCAAGACATCTAAAGGAATCATTTCTTCTCTTAATGAAGAGATATCGAACGTAAGGTCCCAGACACAGAACGCAGAAGAATATATGCGAAAGGTGACAGATTTAGAAAAGATGGTCAGTGATGTGGAATCGAATAAAGATAACTTTAAAGCTCTTGAAAAGGATCTCGAACAGCATAAAGTACTTGTCGAGAAGCTGCAAGCAGATGCGAAAGAGATGGAAACAGAAGCCAATAGAAAAATATTAGACTTGCAACAACGCGTAGAAGAAATCCAAAAAGAAAACGAAGGGTTGCAGACAAATTTGGCTCATTTAGAGAAAGAGAAGCAAGCAGAGATTGTTGCTGCTGAGAAGAAGATATCAAATTTGCAGAAACAAGCAGACCGAATGCGAGAAGAAAACGAAGAACTCAAAAAAGAACAAGAAGAGGAAAGTCAAAGGTTTGAAAATGAGTCCGACACATTGCGAAACGAAATGCAACAAGAACTAAACCTGCAGAAGCTGAACTATGAAGAAATGATAGCAAAGTTGAAGAATACGATCGACGAACTGGAATCTGAACGCCAAACGATAGACGAAGACCAGCAGCGACTACGAGAAGAACTAAAAATCAGCCACAAATCCGAACCACTTATTATTGCCAATGAGAGCTTCAGTATTTCATCAGAGAACATTGATATGATTGGAGACGAAGACTTGGAAAACACTGAAGGATTTAAATACGATCAATCCATGAAAGGAATTGTCGAAGAATTCGAAAATAAGATTGAAGAGCTCAAGATGCAGCTTGCAAAAGCTAATCAAGATTTAACAGCGAAGAACAACAGATTGCAGTCAGTAAGCGCTGAAATGAATGTTCTACGTGAAAATCTTGAGAATGAGAGGAGTGTGGTGCAAAATCTCGAGGAACGAGGTCAGAAATTGATGGAAAAACACGACTCAGAAATAAAACAGTTAATACAAAAGCTCCAGAATGGAAACGAAGAATCTAGAAATGACATTGCGGCCTGTAAAAAACAGGTTAAACAGGAATATCAAGGTTTGATTGAAAATCTAACGAAAGACAAAGACAACCTTCTGGACACCAACAAAGGTCTTAACGAGGAAATCAACGAGTTGAAGAAACAACTTAAAAATCTCGAACAACAGCTTGTAGAACAAGAAGCAAAACGTGTGGCAGAAGAAATACAGCAAAATGAAATCAAAAATCAAATGATGAAGTCCATTGAAGATGGTGTAACTAAGAAGAATGAAGAAATCGTCAGCCTCACTTCAGTTTTGGAATCGGAACGGTCCGAGCATGCGCGCAAAGTCAAGGGCCTTGAATATCTAGTCGAACAGTTGAGTTCAAACGAAGACAAGGCGAAGGATCTTGTCAGTGAAGTGCAAAAACAACAAAACCAAAATGCTTCCCTTCGAAGCGAGCTTGCAGCTGAGCGGCAGGGGATGGAAGAAAAGATTGCAGAATTTGAACGAGAGCAAAAGAAGAAATCTGCTGAAATCGAGAGTCTTGCTTCTATGGTCGATGCAGAAAGACGCGCTCATGAACAGAGGATCGAGCAGTTAGAAAAAGATCTTAAAAAGAAAGTCAGTGAGTTGAATTTCCTAGGTTCAATGTTAGAGAAGGAACAGACGAGCCATGAGAAAACAATCAAGGATACACAGAAACATTTCGCAAAACTCTCTGAAGTTGAGAATAAAAACTATTCACTGGAAGAAGAAGCTGGGAAATTGAAAATTAAACTACGCAAAATGAAGGCTGAGCTATCGAAGAGAGAACAAGAAAATGAGGAACTGATGCAACGCAATAAACAAATGGCGATTGACGAGCTACAAGAAGTACAGAATCTGAACAGATCGCTGACGGAAGCAGAGATACACAAAGGAAAGTTGCTCAGGGAAGTAGAAAACTCCAAGGATGAGTTACAAAAAACACAGGAAAGATATAGCAAAACAAAAGATAAGTTAAAGTCGATGAAGGAAAAATGGCAGAAAGATCACAGCAAGCTAGAAGAAATCTTACTGAGCCCTAGAGTTGATATGGGGCTACAAGCTAGCCTAATTGAACCAGAAGAACTGGAAGATACGAGAAATCAGTTATCAGATTCAATGAGAGCTAACACCAGACTGATGGAAGAGTTAAAAGATTCAAAGGAAGATTTGGACGGATTTAAAAACGACATGCACGCTCTTAAACGAGCCAATAACGTATTGATAAAGCAAAACCAAGTATTGTACCTTGAAACAGAAGGTTACAAGAAAACCGTTGAAAACTTGTCTCTTAAAACAGACCAACTACGTGAAGTATCAATCAAATTGACTAAAAACATTGAGACACTAGAACTCGAAAACAAGGAACTGAATAAAAGACTTGAGAAAACTGAATTCGATTTAAGTAAAGCTGAAGGAGAGAAGTCGTCCATCGATGCTTTGAACGAAAGTTCGCGGTCCGAACTCGAAGAAAGAAGAATCAAGTGTTGTAAATTAGAAGAGGAAAACATACGAATGAAAAACCAAAATTATTTTCTTTTGTCTCAAGGGAAACGACTTCAGGAGAGAGTAGAGGAACTAGAAAATGAGATAAAGCAGTTAAAACATGATTTACTTCTTAAAGAAGTTGATATTATTAAAAAGGAAAGATTGGTTTCTGAAATACAAAGCGAGAAAGTAGATTCAAGGATATCGAGTTCCCCCGCGGTTCAAGGGTTGGAGCAGCTGCCTATCAATGACATTCATACACAGAAGACTCCCATTGGATTAGAACTACAAGGCGAAAAGAAACCATTAGAAAACCAAAGACAAGATCTGGTTTCTCATATACAATCTCTAAAGGATTCAGTTGGAAGTAACGGTGAGGGTGACAAGGGATATGTTGGAATTAAAAGTTACCAGGTGAGTAGTGAAGAGTTCGTTGAAAAACTCTGTCTTGTTTACCAGTGGCTAATAATTCGCCTTTCCGAAATCCAAAAAAAGACTGGGCACGAACTCTATCTCGTCTCCAAGATCAATCCCAGAATCCAATGCAAGATGGCGGCACTTTTTGGTCTTGAAACCAAATTAAGCCCACAATTCTTTGCGGAACGAATTCGTTTCCAGTCCTCCGCGGAATTTCGAAAAGGCGAATGATGAATGGTAAATGTGGCTGGAGTTGTTTTGATAAAAACATAGAGCCATTTATTATTATGGATTCCCTTTACGATAAAGGTAATTCTTTTGAGGTAGTTTGACTTGAAACCTTCCTCTTATAAACAAAATTAAGACTTGAACTAACTGGAAGGCCCCTTCCTTCATGCCAGTGAGACAACTAGGCTCGGCTAAAAGTCGACTATTAGCTTCTATTAATGGTTGCAATTTCATTCAATATCTTTATAATATTTTCCCCTCGTAGGTTATCGAGTGGGACACGAATAAAAGATGTGGTGAATCGCGGTCCAAGGAAGTGTCACGTGACCTGACCACCACCTCTGAGCCCTTGGATGGCCTTCACCTCGCTAAGATCAAACAATTGGAATTTGATTCTAGTAACTATCTTGGCTCTGCTTACTGGGACACGATGAATTTCCTGAAGAAAATGAAGTCTACCAATTGAATTACTTATTAACAGCGTAGACGGCATGCTTATCCAATTAGATTACTGTGACTGCACGCGTCCAGGGGGAATGAAGACTAGCAATACCCAAATCTTTCCGTGAATTATAGCTTCAAGCTTCGCTTTAATTGATCGAGTTGAATTTTTAAACCTCTGTGATAAGACTTAATGGGCTTGGCATGGAGCAGGACTTGTGTAAATGTGTCAGGGTGGTGCGCGTTTTCGATTGGGCCTTTTCATAGTGACGTCATTTAGATACCACTGATTTGTTATTCCCTCATAAATGGGTAATCGCAAGAGAGAATGAGCTCTTGGTAATCACTGTGAATACAAGCCGCTTCAGTATTTGTTGTCAAGTAACGTTATCGATATTTCATACAAAGTGTGATCCATCGTTTGCCACTAATGTAATAAAGACCCTTAATTTCATAATTCGTTCGAGATGCACTGGACCAAGGGTTTTTGGATTTCCTTCCCTCCGTAAAATCAACTCCTAAATTCTATCTTTGGGACTCTCACCTGATTAGATTAACAAGCGCCAGAGTAATTCATCAACAAATATCACATTAAAAATAGAACAATTTATTATCGTTCAACATAACAAAACGCTTATCTCAGATAAAATTGTATATATAATCTTAAAAGAGAATTACGCGTTCAAAAGGAGCACTCAGAGCACTCTTCACGCGGCCTTCTGCTACACAAACACTATTTCCGCCTGATGTTTCTTGACTTCCTCGGTCACCAATAACACGATCGCGAAACGTATGGCGATTGAATGATTACAGAAAAATACGCTATGCTTGCGTTAATTAAGAAGATAATTCAGTATTGTAATAATATCCTAACGCTTTTCCTATACTCTAAAAAATCCCTACTTTTAACATAAGAAGTGCGGCAAATTAATGAAAGGAGTCGAGAAATAACTCACGACACGTACGAAGCTAAAATGGTGTGTTAATCCTACGCGTTAATAGCTCTTGCACTTTACGTCAACAAAACTTCCTTTCTAGCTTTGTTTTCGCCGCTTTTCCTCTTTTTCTTTTGGCAAATAGGATTGATCTTATTTTTGATTATAATCCAGCAAGTATAAAATTTTGTATAATTATATACAATTGAAGTGAACAAGATTGTTCACATTAACAGGAATCATCACAATTTAAAATTGTCTTTCCTTTTCGCTTTCTTTTTTCCTTTTAAACTATTCGCACCAAAAAAGGTATCGCCATTGCGAGGCCAGAGGTGCTTTCCATTTAGGGACCGTTCATTTTTTATCGGGGAGGGGGGCTGGTGGGTTTGTGGTGGTGGGGGAGGGGGGTCAACGGAAAACTTTTGCTATGAAAGGGGGGACCATAGAAAAAAATATATGTTGGGGGGTCACGCAAAACATGGACAAAATGAGGGGGGCCAAGTGAAAATTTTATGGAATAAAAGGGGAGCTACACAAAATTTTTAGCAAAAATTCCAAAAACAACCAGCCCCCCCTTCCCGATAAAAAATGAACGGTCCCTTAAATCCGTGTCTTCCAACCAAAAAGAGCGGGAAAATACCTATGGTACGCGTCTACTGGAAGAACCAAAAATACCGGGAAAAGTGGACTACCTCGATCAGAAGACCGAGTTTTCCGGATCTTTCCGATCGGGATGACACATATCATTTGCTTATCCAACCGGAGTTTCCGGTTTTTCCAGGTAAATGGAAAGCACCCCAGATTTTGTACGAGTCACAAATGACACTTAAATGGCTTTCCCTCTGAACCAATCAAAACCGCCAAAATGCCATTCATCCAATCACAGTGCTCGGACGCGGAATCCATTTGAGAGCCCGAGTCTTGTACAAATTAAAATCCATCAGCTTTATTTAGTGGGAGGAAGGATAGTCTCCAACCACCTACATACATCATTCAATTCCTAAAAAAAGTAGATGGAAAAAAATTAACTTTTTGCTGAGTATTATAAACCAATCCTAACAAATTAAGTGCATCCAGATTGGGAGAGACAAAAGATAAGGAACGAAAGCTACAAAAAATTTCGCGAATACCTCAGCAAAGTATGGGGCAGCATTTTTGCTTTCTTTACTATGGCTGTCACAAATAGACCTGTAACATTTTAGTCAATAATCAGGCATTATTTTTGATACCATACCGCATCACTGGAAGAGTGTGGTAAGCCATTGTAAGTTTTAAATTCATGTTTCGTGCACATCTTTGATAGGATTTTAGCAGTTTCTTCACCATATTTGTATTGGACAACAGGGTCAGCATTACCTAAAAAAACAAAAGATACAATTAACTACTGAGAAAAGAAAAAACAGCATCGGATTTGGGTGCTTGGAATGCTTGTACAATTCTAAATTACTGCCCAGAAAACTGCTTACCATGACACTGTAGAATTGGTGTGTTTTGATTTCCTTTTTGACTCTGAAATCCGAAGTGGAAAAAAAAATCCTAAAATTTAAAATTTGATGAAATATCTTCAAGTATACATTCACATAACATTCACCTAGCTTTTATTATACATTTTACTCAATATTCCATGATTGGCCAAAAACCTACAACTAATTCATGATATCTGCAGAAAAATTTTGAAAATAAATTATCAAGAGCTTGAGTCTGTGTTATCTGCCTTAGCCTATGGCTTAGGTACAGACCTCCGTCTTGATAATTTACAATATCATGCTCAACCTCTTCCAATAATTGCTTAATGTTCAAATAATTCTAAGAAGAGTATAAAAAGCAATTATGTTGATATTACAGCTGGGAATGACTTGTGGAGTGGAAGCCAAGAACTGAGTGCCAATATACCAGCCAATGTTGATTTAGATGTTAAACCAGTGTAGAGAGCCACAGCTCCACCTTGTGAAAACCCACCTGATTGAAAGAACAAAACAGTTCTGATTTTGTTTGAGGCTACAGTTCATTTAATAACATGTAATATTACTTACCAATGACGATTCTATTAGCTGGTATACCATGGTCTTTTTCTTCCTTTTCAATTAACGATTGTACTAATGATTAAAGCAAAGAAGCCTTTTAATAAGTATTTGACAAATTTTAAGTAATATTTCAAATTTCTCTGTACATAAGTGAAAATTAAACTCACGATATGTGGCACTTTCTTTGATATTCTTTTCATCCTCCTCAGCCTTACTTATTGATAATGATCTTATGTCAAACCTGCAAAAGAGATCTATATTACTAAGCTGTCCAAATGGAATACATACATGTATCAAGATCTATATGTTTGGGTGCAAGATCTATTACTGAATTGATGCTGTCAACATGGCTTAAAAAAATACACTTATCATTGTCTAATATTGAAAATTAAATCAGCTAGATGCACAGAATGATTTTGCATTGACATTACTGCAAGATTAAAATAGAGGATGAAGGAAAACAAAAAGTGCATTTTTGCTGAGCACAATATCTTTTAAAAGTTACAGTTTTTATATCACACACACACACATATATATATATAATAACCCAGTGCTTCATTTTTTTGCTTCATGTTTTGAATCAAAATACCTACAGTCACTGACCTGTAGCTCAGCTGGTAGAGTGTCAGTAGTACAAATCCGAAGGTTGTGGGTTCGAATCCCAGTGAGGTCAGAAATTAATTTTTCCGAATTAATTTCCAAGGGTCTTTTCGCCCGGAATAACCTCATTTCTAAGCACTATACTTTCCATTATTTCTAGTCCATGTATTTCATAGTGCCACGCAGTCCACATATTCATACAGTCACTGTCCACCAAAAAAAGACCAAAAAAAGACATTTAGACTAAAAGAAATATCACGTGATACCTAAAAACTCACTCTAAATGCTTGTTAAATGAAATCATTGTGTATGTAGAGTTTATATTTATCATCCCCTGTTAACTGTTAATAACAATATAGGGTAAATTTATATTTTTATCCCTTTAAACAAATAAACAAATGTAACATTTCTTTTAGTCTAAATGTTTTTTTTTGGTGGACAATGTTAACGACATTGACTTTATATCCTGTTTTCTAAATATGAATTAAATAATCTCTGTAACACCACTAGAATTAAACCTACATGTATACAGTTAGATAGAATTTCTTAAATTTGATATAATCATAAAAACAAAATGAAGAGTTTACCAAGCTGGCATTTTGAATCCTCCATTCATGGTTACATTCAATGAACACCTGAGAAAGTAGAGAGTACAAAATAAGATTCAAAATGTGCTTATAATCCATGGAAGGTCATTACGAAGTAGCTACATTTTGTACTTAAATGCAATGTATTTACATCATATAGTATAAGAACAAAAAACAGAATGAGAAGTTTCTTTTAAATGTACTTTAATTTGGCAACACTATCTGTACTGTGTGCATGTGTGTGTAATTAAGCACCTTCTACGTCATGCAATATCTTCATTATGTTATTGATCAGTACACAAGCAGTTTAATATTGAATAGCAAAACTTACGCTGTTGGACAAATGTATTTTATGTGAGGTGACTTGATATTATTGAATGCATAACTCCAGCCATGACTGTGGATTTTAAAAAGAGATTGTCATCTAATGTAAAAGATCATGATACATGTAGATAATAAAACAACATTCTGAAAGAAACTCCCATACTAATGTACACTGTAACTATATACAGATTAACCACCAAACCAAAAACCATCAACTTCATCAAACCTCAAAACAACCTCTGGGCTGATCTAAGTCAGGGCACAGCTAACTCACAGATGGAATTGGAATTTAGTGTGTTGGGTCCCTCAGTTCAAGGAAGAGACCCAACAAGAACTCTAGTCACATGAAATAATGAGTCCAGGTCCAAGACCCCAGAGGTGAAAGACGAGTGTGCTACCACTACACTATACTGTATGCCACCCTTGATTCCCATAAAATAATGACATGAGGTAACAAGAATTAAATTTGATCAGATTGCAGTTAGTGTATAACATACATGTATCTTACTTACCCTGTATCTCCTAAGCCATGTAGAAAAATAACCTGTATAAAGAAAAGACATCCACAGATTGGTATACATACAGTATGTATAACAATACAATGTAGCCTATTTCACAATATGAGCAACCAGTGAAAACTGCTACTATAAGCACATCCATGTAAAGTGAGGAGGATAACACCTGCCTTTATATGGCAAAATTAAAATTATTTCAGGTTAAAATAAAAGGATATTAAAACTTGATATCCCTCTCATCTAACATATATTAATAGCAGCTAGATTTGGAATTTCCAGGTTCAAGTTCCTTTATAATTTGTTTAATACAGCAAACCACACTGTATACAGTATTATTATTACTTCTGTCAAGAGTGTAAAATCAATGTACAGCACTTTAAACCAAAATCTAAATGTTGATATTGTATTTCTCACATGTCCAAATAATTTTTTCATTTCTTTAATGAGTTCTGAGTTGCATGGTTTTCTTTGCACTATATGTTTAAGCAGAATTAAAAGCTAAATTAAGCTGTGATTTAAATGTACAGGCACATAAAATAAAGCATGATCAGGCTAGCCAAAGCCTGAACGTTTAAAGCAAAATTATGTGATAAAATTGTTTTTCTAAAATAAAAGCTAGTTGCAAACTTATCAATTGAGACATTCATCTGCAGATAATACCTGCTGAGTTAAAACCATGAAAATATATTAAAAATTCTATGATTTTTGTTCCTTAAAATATTCTAATTATCCAGAGTTGAATCTTTTATTCAAAGCTTTTAGCTCATGTCACTTTAAAGATCTTTCAATACTATTCAAATATCCTGAAATGTATTCAGACCAGTAAGCATTCAAAGAGCAGGAAAAAACAACTTTATTCATCAGAAAGAAAAATAATGACAGCTTACAACCAGCAATTTTAAGGATTGATTTTCAACTTTAATAATCATGTTTCAAATGAGAAAGGAATTCAGTGAATGAATGATTAATATCCAGAATCAAATTGAATCTACTTAGCACCCACAAGATGTTAGTATTTGTTTCATAAATTGAAAAATATTTTTCATTATGCATGGAAGCAAGAGATGTGAAGAATTATAAAAATATTTTGATAAATAATACATACTTTACAAAATTCCCAGTTTTTTCATTTTACTACACAGATAGATCAGCCTTCTTAAATTCACTAAAATTAGATGAAATGCACTCGTGTGGATTTTGACGAAATCTTTAAAGGGTTTGCAGTGGGACATTGTCAGATTATTTTTTAATGTTTATTATTGTTTGAAATAAAAAGAATTTCCATAAGGATGTATCCTGCTGGAGTGTCCTGCAGGTGCACTTTAGTGCCATTTACAAGAAAGAGTGCATACTGTAAGATATGTAGCAGTGTTAATAAATTCACAGTACTGTTTTATTTCTAAAAATCATCTTAGACATATCATGACCTAGTCTTTCTATAAAAAATACAACTTGAAAATTAGAAACAGAAGTTCAAGTGGCAGAAATGATAGATAAAAGCCTCAGATTAAAAAAATACGTAGTTTATTAATTGTTTTAACAGAAAATCATGCAACTTTGATATTATTCTTTTAGCTTTTTAAAATTTTGATTTTGGAATTGATTGCTTGAGTATGAATCCTTGAGTAAGATTTCTGTATGCTGATATATATTTTTGAATGATTTTTGTTTCCTTTTTTTGATATCTTGGTTATATTATAACAGAATTATAATCTACCTGTGAAGATTAAGAAACATTTTGGTTCAATACATTCACCTGATGTTAGAAGATTTCTCCTGTGGTTCAACAACATAAGTTTATCAAGGAGAAAACATAACACCAAATTAGCATTTTTAACTTTTCCAATTTAGATATTCAAGACACATCATAACAAAACACTGCGAGGGACATTTTGATTGTCATTACAAATCCAAACAACTTAGTATGCCAAAAAAACATGTAAAGATGATAGCCATTATTGAAAAAAAATCAAATTAACATTTTGACTCATGTTTTCAAACTGTGGAATCATAAAAGCTGGAGGAGATTTTTGTATTTCTTTGGCGAATTACTGCTAAATTTAAATAAATCTTAAACCACCTCAAAAACCCAAACACATACTATGGTTGAAGCTTAATTTAAACCAAAATGCCTGACAGGTCGATTAGCACATTTTATTCTTCATTACTAGTTCTTTCTTAGCTTGCCGTCATTCTCCTCTTCATAACCCATGTTATTGCCAACCAATAAGCTTATATGTGTTGTGTTGAAGGATTCGCCAGCTAGCTAGCTAGCTGGGGTGTAGAAAATTAAGCTTACATGTGGGCGATGATCTTAAAATCACTATTTTTTTGATCGGTTATTCAAGCCATCGATTCAAAACCTTTCACCTGGGTTTAAGATTTTAAAACTGAAAATTCCATGTTTAGACAGGCAAGTGATCCAAGTAATCTGGCCAGTTAGTATCTGTGGATCGATTTTTCGCCTGATACTTGGTAAAACAACAGTCTTTTCTGGCTAGAAATCTTGACTTCCACTATTAAACTAATATTTGTCAAGATGTTTGATAACACGCCTTAAAGGCTGCCAAATATCAAGCGATCGGTAGCAGTAGGGTATACAATGTAACTTACCGTGGCAGAGTGTCTTGCTGTAGCTCCTATAACAACTGGGGGAGGAAAGGCCATCTTGAATCACCTGAACAATATCTCTTGACTGATCGACAACAACCAAGCCTAGTTGAACCCAAACCACTTGAATCACGACCTGAATACTGGCCTGGACTGGAGAAAAGGCTGGGCAGATAATAATACAAAATTGATTAATAATAAATGGATTATTACCTTCGGAAAAGAACTTTGTGATCAAATGTTCCACGCATGCCTTAACGTTGTTATCCTCTGACCATCTGTTTTGCGGGCTCAAACAAAATGGCGTCCGAAGAGAAAGTCCACGTGCAGAACACTTACCGAAAAAGAAAGTTTGACTCCTTATCTGCTGGTCCTAAAGCTAAATCCTCACCTTTCACTGGCTCCACGGTGAATTCTCAAGCTCCTAGAGGTATAAATGTGGTGGAGTTTGCTCAAGCGCGTGCTTTAGAGCTTCATAACATGGTGGAAGGGGTTCAAATTGCTGACAGGACAGGAAAGAAACGACTCTTTCAGTGCTTACCTAAACACATGAGACGAAGAGCTATGAGTTACAATGTCAAAAGAATGCCTGTCAGGCTTAGAGAACAGGCTAAGAAAGAGGTAAGCCTGATAATGGTAATTAAAATGCAGGACAGGAGTAGTTGAACTGCAGAGAAATGTTATGCACCTATCTATGTTTAGCTCCAGGGTTGGGGAGGGGAGGGGAGGGTGCAGACCCAAGGGGGAATTGACATTTTTGGAGATGGAAAAGTCAATTTCCTACCTTTGGGACTCTAACAAATGTCAAATCTCATTTCCCTGTTTATCTTGTTCTTTCAAGTGTCAAATTCCCCTCCCCTGGGGGAGAATGTACTTGTCAAATGCCCAACCCAAGGAGCAAGATCAATGTCAATTACCCCTGCATTGCCTGCAGCCCCACCTCCCATCCTGGGGCTAAACATTGATAGGTGCATTAGAAGAGATTGCTAAAGCTTGTTTGAAGTTTTCTACTTCTGTATTTACTGCTGATAAACAGAAATGATTATCTTACTTATTTATGGAGGAACTCATTAAACAGACAGGGAAGAGGCAGCACTTTTGAAGGTGGGATCCATGGGTGGGTCAATTACACTCACTCACTCCTGTAATCAGACATGCATGAGACATGTCAATCTCAGGTGATGGAGGAGGAAGCTTTTAATAGCCTGACAGGCTAATAGCATTAATAGTACTGTGATACAGTAGGAACAGTTATGATCTAATCTAGAATATAGCAATGGTTGATGTAACCTTTAATTCTCATAATGATACATGCTAGTCCCCTTGCCTCCAATGGATCTGCCCAAGTCACAATTGCAGCTCTGTGCTGATATCAGAATCACTGCATGTTAATTACTGACCATAAATCAATGTTTAACCCCTAATTTTGTGTACAATGTACATATTTCTCAGAAATCATTTTCCACCATTTGTAAATCCTTGTTAAGATGGAGAAATCAAAACTGGAATCTAGACCTGCCAAGAAATGCAGAAGACAAAGACGCAAAGTAAAAGTGCTGGTTGAAGATTATAATCATAGGAATAAGCAGAATATCTGGCTTGAAACACATATCTGGCATGCAAAGAGAATGAAGATGGTTAATGCCTGGGGATACAGGCTCGCTGAACATCCTTCTGATAAAAGCTTTAGAGCAGCACATAGAGCTGTTGGAAACAACTGCTTGCTTCAGGTTAGATGTAGCTTGATTAGCCACCTCTTCCTCTATATCCTCCTGTCACATTATCACACTTAATTACATGGCAAGCCAGTTGGAATGAAAATGGAACAGTTGGTTGCTGAGAGGTCCAGAATTTTTCATCCAGACCTCTCTGAAGAAGTTAAAAACTTTTTTGGGTAACTTTTTTTGTCATTCCTATTATAAACCATTTATTGGCCAAGCTTGTTCAGTCCAGATAAAGAGACATTGGTCTCACTCTTTTTCGTTTGTGGACCTCACCCTATGAAATAAAGGAGTTGACCAATGCCCCCCATCCGGACCTCATGCTTGGTCAATAACTCCTATTTATGATACCTTTGTCAGGTGAAAAGTATCATTTGTCTAGCTGATACCTCAAAAGATTTACTATTAATGTCATTGTTAGATTGAAAGGATCTAAATCTATTCTTATTTTAAGTCTAGAATTTATACCAATTTTCTGTCCTGTAGGATATCTCGTATTATGACTGCATTGAAATAAGAGGAAATAAACTACACATACTGTCTGCCATGAGCTTACTCACAAGAACAGAATTGGGTAAGGTTCAGTATAGAGCAGATTTCATATTATGACTGTGAAAAGATTGCAGCATGAACATGTTAGTAACACAGTCAAGGCACAGAAAAACACATCCAAATTTTAGAAAGCATCATGGATGCAGCAAGGCATGCTTAGGACACTGATCATGCCATGAGCTTTTCCCAGTCATATGAAATCTGCTCTAAGATAATAAAACAAACATTTTATCCTTATGAAAAGTGTGGTTTTGAATAACATACAGAAGTAGGAATATACAGTAATTGTTTAGAAAAAAATAACAAAACCATAATATCACCATTGTAGGTTGTTGCCAAAATTACATGTATACTGTATATTGATAGCTGTTTAAGATTAATGAACTTTCTTTGTTTATTTAAGGTCCAACAATGAGTTCTCTAAATTATATAAACACTGGAAAAGAAGGGCATATAGTGTTGTATAACAAAGAATGCTATCCATTCAGAGCAATAGGCCCTGTGTCTTTTATGTGGAGACAATTTTGCTCTGGTTCTAACACACCAAATAACTATAACACTAAAAGCAGTTTTGTTGATGATAATGATAATGTGTATCACAAGTCTCAGCTATGGATCTGGACACACCCTGCTTGCTTCAATGAGGCTTTTAGAGCAATCACAGAAGCTTGTAAGAATGTTGCATCTGATGTAATCATAAAAGAAGACAACACAAATGACAGTCCTAATGTACTGTTGGAGGCAGCCCAAGAGAAGAACATGACTAGCAAGGTAATGCAGGATGACGTTATTGCTGTATCTTCTTTGAGGCTTGACTTGGCTCGTTTTCGTCTCTCTGGACCATTATCACATGCATTACTGACAAGTATGCTGGAATTTCCAGCTAAAAATGAGTCAACAAAAGATGAAGTGAAATGTTTAATGGATTCTAAAGATGATGATGAATTGTTATTAAAACAAAAGAAAGAGGAAAGAGCAAAAGATGAAACCCCAAAACACAGTTCTACTACATGCAGCACAGTCTTCCAGGTTAGTGAATTAAATGAGATGAATTATTTTTACGCATCTGTCTGATTGAGCCATATTTCTATTTAGTTTTGGTTTTTCAAAACTAGTTCAATTGCTGCTTCTTTGCTATATCTTTTTAAAACCTGATTTGGATTCTCTGCTTAGGTGAAGATTGAAGTGAAAAGCATCTGTATATATTGTATTCACTGGTTTCATATTCTGGACTTTGAGGGGCACTTCGCATAAATGCAGTTGCTTGTTATCCTTCACTGTACATGAAAACTATGGTGTTCATGCAAAGTGCCCCTCAAATTTGATACAAATGAACCAAATCGAAATGTTTTATGGGTTATAAGAAAGCAGGATACATATGTTGATCAATGTATTTACTTGCAAACAGAATGGTAATACAAATGTGCAAAGGACTGAAGATTTCTGGGAAAGAATCAAATCAGCCAACAGTTCTTCAGTCCTACCAGCTCATACTGTCATTGCACTAACTGTAATAGACCCAAGGCTTGGTATGCCTCGAATTAAATCAAGTATTGACACTGTGTTACCACAGCAACAAGCCAGACAAGGTATGTTCCTGTATCTGCCAGGCCTATTCAGTTTGTAGGCATCATTATTTGACTTTGCGACCCCAATTTGACAATTTATTGCAGTCTTTCTTTCTTACATACAGGGGATATCCCTCCATCTCTGTCATCATCTGATCAACATAACCTTTCATCACACTGCAGCTCCACACTGCTCTGCACCAGCTTCCCATCTCACATTGCTGCATCAACTATCTGGGACCCTGAAATCAGACAACATGTAAAACAAACCAAGATTGAAGAACAGAAACTCAATCAGATGAGATCAAAGCTTCTTGTTCCTGGATCTCGACTAAATCTTGGAGACAAGACATCACATATTCCTGTGTTGTTGGTCCAACAGCCAGGATCAAATGGTAGATACTTTATTCAGTTACTGTATTAGCTGTGCACAGTCAATCTGTTTCACCCCCTACTTAACTGAAAGATTACTTCAGCTAACATGTCAATAATCACACAACCACAACACACAGGTGGATCAAGGATTTTTTGAAAGGGGGGGGGGGTCCAAATGTATACTTGGCACAACTTGTGGGATGTTTTTATGACCACTCATTTCTATCCTCCCCTCTGATTACCTACTAAAAATTTATGCTCTCTTGGTATAGAGTAAGATTGAAAATCAAATGACAATTAAAAGCTTTCTTTACTTCGAACTTGTGGTAAAACTAAATTCTAGGATAAAACAATCTTTTTAACCTCATGTATGACAGGGGGTCCAGACACCCCCCGACCCTCCCCCTAGATCTGTACTTGCAACAAAAACAACAGAAACAACAACAGCAGCAACAACAATAGCAACAACTAGAACAGACCAATAACAACCGCAACAACAACAGCAACAACAACTATGGTATGCCATCTTTGATTTTCAGATTCAAAAAATTGTTGCCCTTTTTTGGACGAAATATAAGAATTGACCTCGTTTAAGCTTAGTTTTCCAAGTTTTCCCTTGAATATTGTTTCTTTCCTTATCGATAACGTTTGTCTAGTTTGAGGGAATACGAGAATACGATATATGGATCAAAACGAATATTATTTCCAACTGGATGGAACATGAAAATTACTTATTTTGAAAATTTATTCACATGTTTTGTAATCTTGTGGCTCAGAGTGACAAAAATGTATTTCTTCCAGGGTATGCTGCAGGATGGGACATTATTCTACCTTCTGGTTGGTCAATGGCATTTTGGATGGCCCTTGTATACCGAGGGGCTCGTGTAGGTGGTCTGAGAGAGAGCAGGAATTGTTCCCTTGAAGGGGAGGAGCCATATTTTCCACGTGATGTCCCTGACACTTGCTCAGGTATGCAGTACAACAGAGATATGGAGAGAGAAGAAGAAAACAAATACAACAGATATCCTCCAGCCAAGCGACCAAACTACAACAAGCTTGGTATTGTATCGGCTTTTTTTATTCCTTGGAGTCAACTAGTCAAGGAATGGAGCTTAGAGGTGCAGAAGTTTGAGAGAGGACTAGGAAGACGGGAACTCAGTACAGATTTCTCATTGGTTAGACAACCTATCGATGATGTTTCGTCATTGAACATGCAAAAAGTCGATAATGTATCGACACTAGGCAAACCAAAAATCGATATGTCGACAGTGGACAGACGGCAAAGACTCGATAATCCATCGTCATCAGAGAGACAGGTAATCGATAATGTGACGTCAGTGGACAGGCAGGTAATGGCCGACAACGTCACGCCATTGCACAGAACAAAGATAGAAAATGAGAAGAAAAACGAGATGGCAGTGGATAGTGAAGGAATGGATGCTGACATGGCAGAGGATTTCAAAAGAGACCTTGACGATTCAAATCAAACATTTTACGTTGTACGAGATTTATCTCAGCTGAACATCCTTCGTAAAGTTATCACGTTACTACAGTCAAAAACAAGACGATCTAAGCCTTCTAGCACATCAGACGGTGCAGTAAATATCCAACCGATAGTTGATATCGTATCAAGAAATCCACAAGCATTAGTAGGCGTTTCTCTGCGCATGTTGAACAAAGGGTGTCCGCTGCCCAATGCTACCGTGTCTATTCCTTCTGTTGCTGATTTAGAGGCGTTTGACAAAGACAAGACGTTCGGGGGACCAGTTGAACCACTTCACAAAGGACCTAAACAAAGTATATCAAGGAGTATTAACGGTGTTCAGAGTACGATCCTTGGTGGTTGTACTCGTAAAGTCATTGGGTTTGTAACTTCAGGACAGTATTCGCTGTCGCGTGGAGTTGGAGTAGGAATAGCGTACTGTGCTCTCCCGGGTTTAGTAGAATTATTAACAACTAGAAACCAGACAGTTGTACTTGTCCGTAATACGAAAACACAACAGTATAGACTCGCATTTCTTCAAAAACTACTGTAACATAATATCAATTAGAGTTCTCTAAACCTTACAAACGTCTCCTCTCCTGTCCTCTCCTCCTCAGTTCCCAAGAAGGGCATTACTGCGATTCTCATCATTCTGAGACCTCAGACAATTCAACGGCTTGTTGTGAAATTGGTTTTTCGCTGTCGTCAATCAAAAATAATCAGTCGGTAGCTTTTATATTTTTGACTGGCGGCAGTCACAGGCAGCTAGCAACTACCGAGTTCGCAGAATATTGAGAATCGCAGTAATATCTTTCCAAGGGCAACCTTATTAGTGTTTCATCGAAAACAAATTTAAACCACTAGACAGTGGAAACGAGCTTGTAACGTATAGGATTATTAAAATATAATTTTCCAAATTCGAAATTCGAAATCTTGACAACTAGAGATGTTTGACGGAAGGAGAAGTCGCACCTGTCTGTGTCCATCTCAGTGGATACAAAAATAACACTGAAAAACAAGATAATCCAAAGAAAAGAAGAAAAAACATACTTGAATTTACTCGCCTTAACAATAAGTCAAAAGATGAACTCTTCCTGATTTATCTAGCTAACCTAAGTAAGTTTCAAAACAGTGTTCGTGCAAGTCCTTAAACTCCCTGAAAATCCCTGAAATTTAGAATTTATTTTCATTTAAAATTTATATCCAAGTTTACTTGAAAAGCTCTTGAAAATGAAAACAGATGCTAACTTTTTGAGAATTGAAATTATTTCAAATTATAAATAAAGCCCTTGGCGAAAATTGCCACAGCGTGTATTCCTGGCTAAAAATACATTTTCAAATTACACTGAGTCCTTAAATCTTTCTTTCTTTCTTTCTTTTTTTTTTTTGTTGCAATCTCTCTCAATCTCATACTGATCTATATTGATTAACAATCATTATTCTTCACTATTCGCTAATTTTCCCCTTACACTTTCATAGCTATTTTAACTTTTAGAGAGGTTTGTAACGAGTAGTCTCCACCTTCGCATTTCTTTTTAACTAGTCTTTGTATATGTTAATCTGTTAATTTATAACCATTATTACTATTTTTCACTATTTGCTAATTTAAGTTCTTTTTTCAGTTTTATACCATTAGTAGACCTTTCCCGAATTCGCTTAGATGATCACGAGACAATGGATCCAAGTTCAGTCTTGAAACCATTGCTTCGTGATCATCCAAGCGAATTCGGGAAAGGTCTAGTTCTGCTTTTGCTTGGAGACATTTGTAATTTGGATGATTTTGTTAACACTAGCCCACCTGGATTAACTTTTGTTAGATGGTGTGGTAGGAGGTGTATTGCATGGCGTGTTAAGATCGATGCAATCGGTAATAATGAACAAATAAAAAGAGTTGCTTAGCGACGACAGCTCTCATTTCAATCAGGAATAGAAAATTAGATTTTTGAGTTATTTAGAGACCAAATAAACATATCACTTAAGTTGACAATTTGCTCATTAAAAAACTTCCAGAATTCGCCCAAGGATTGAATTGCGAAACACTGGTTTCAAGTCGAGGTTGCACTTGTTTAGTCTCTCGACTTGCGACCATTCATTCAACCGGATTAGGTAAAGGTCTATTCAGTCCATTCGTAAAGCAATCTCACAACAATCTCCAAATATTTTGGTGACCGCAACTTGGCAAAAGTGTAGACAAGTGGAAGGTAATACAACAGCGGCAGGAAAGCACGGCACTCAAATATATAAATATATACATATAGACTGAATTAATCCCTTGTCCACATTAGTGCGTTTTCGTTTGAAAACAGGTAATTTTCGATACGTTTTGGCCTTTCGTAAACACACTAAAGGTTTTATTCCCAAGCGATTGAAAACTTTTGTTCTTCCCCGCGTGAACTCGTTCTGAAGTGTTTGAATGCGAGGCCACGCGGGGAAAATGTATTGTTTTAACCAACATGGCCGCCGTGTAATTAAAGCCTGTATAAATTTGAAAATATTCTACAGAATGGAGACAGCCCTATAGTATTAATGTAGATAGGCGAAAAAGGCGCGCGAAAACGCTGACATTCACAGCAAGGCAACGAAGAGAAATGCCAGAAATATCACATGGGCAGATAATGATACTTGCGTTATTTCCGATCGTGGTGAAAACGCTAGTGAGGACGCAAAGCTTTCGGTGCGTTTTTGGAGATGAAAACGGAGCCTTTCGAAAATACATTAGTGTGGACGGGGCCTTAAACGTTATTTAAACATACAATGAATTGCACAAACACTTACCCGTTTATGGAAACTGATGAACTAGAAATATTGGAAAGTTATAGTGCTTAGAAGTGAGGTTATTCCGGGCGAAAGACCGTAGGATATAAATTCGGAAAAATTAATTTCCGACCTCGCTGGGATTCGAACCCACGACCTTCGGATTTGTACTACCGATGCTCTACCAGCTGAGCATATATAACTTTTGTTTTTATAAAGGGTGATGTGGGTTGGATTTTGAGGAGCGCTATTGGTTTATTTTATTTTATTCATGCTGAATTGTTTGTGGTGATGGAGAAAGTTATTTGGTGGAGGGGAAGATCACGTTAGGGCTGCCAAAAGTCTATTAAAAATTTAGAATCCCCGTATCCGACATGAATTATGAACGCTCTCCTGTTAACTTTAGTGTCAATGCATTCAGCTCTGAGGAATAAAACATTAATGTCTTGGTAATTCACGGACACATTTCTCCATACATTTCTCCATCACTGGCCTTGGTTCGGATGTGTCGTGATATCAAAACTACAGTATTCACCAGGTGGGTCAAAACTCCTTTTAACAAAAATACTCACTTGGATGGATAGATAGATTTAGTATACTTTACTAAATTGTTCAATGAAGTTTATGTTGGAAATAAACAAGTCAAGTAAAGAGTATGACTTAGGGGATGAGAAAAGAGAGCTTGTGAATTTCAGCATTTTATAAATTCACAAATTTACATGTCAATATTTTACACAAAGTTTACGATATCGTTTCCCGAAATTTTCATTATTTCCAGTTTGTGTTTCTCTTAGTAGGACTTTGATTTTCTTTTCTTTTTTTTTTTCTTATCAATCAACATACAGCTAAACGTAAAAATAAATAAATAATAATAAATAAATAAAAAATACTGTTGTAAATTTGATAATTATTTGAAATTTTACAGTAGGCTTTGTAAACGTGCCTCTAGTGCGTTCGAGTATTATTTTAGTCGGCCCAAAGAGTTTCTTTGAAAAAAATAGACCTTTTACCAAAATGGCGACCGAAAATTCATATGAGTTAGAATTAAAAACTAATACCAGCACTAGGAAGATCACCCTACTTTTAGTAACCCTACAAAGATTCACTATGTTAGGTGTTATAGCGGCCAAGAGATTGAGAACACAGACGTTTGTAAGTGGTTTATTTGGCATCTTATACACTATAGTACATCGATAATGTTCCAAATAAATTTAAGTAAAAGCATATACTCCCAGTGATACAAACGTCTCTAAATTTGTCAATTCTCGTCCAATTGATGTTTTCAACCCGTTCCCAAGAGGATCAAAAGACAAAAGAAATGGCGGTCATGCTGGTGGTCGAACAAAAGGATCTAATGAGAAGTCTTTTGTTAAAATCCACAGATGACGTTATGTGAAAACGAAGAATATAACACTTGACATTATGAATCTTTGTAGAGTTTCTAAAGTTAGGTGCTCTTTCTTGTGCCGGTATTAGTTTTTCACTCAGTTTAATTTTACTCATTCGAATTGAATTAATAATGTCATGAAGAGACATTACATAGCACATTATCGAGTAACGTTCTAAATTGGACTGTATTTCTTCGCTAGCCCAAATTAGCAATTATAATTATGCACAAATTTGATTAAATATTTAGGATGTTTTTTTATTTTCCAATTGTAACTCCTGCTAGATTCACAACACTGTCAATAGCAATACTTCATGTGATGGATGTAAGCCTTTGTTAGATCGATTGGCTGGTGAAACAACTTGTGAAGAACCTTTGACGTAAAAATGGTTGATCCATTAACACCACAATGGTTTTGCTAGACATTCAAGTACCGCTATATTATGTGTTTTTAGTTAGGGACATGTTTACAGTTACTTTCTTAAAGTTTCATTGTCTCATTTTATTCTTTTCAGCCGAAATCTCTGAATATGAACGCTGTTGTCTGTGTGGCATTTCTTCTGATTAAGCTTCTACCACAGGCTGTTGTAGGGTCTTCATGTCCTGTTACACAGTACTCCGGAAAGTTCAACGCCACAGACTTTGAGAAAGACACAGCAATTATTGGTCATTCCTACAGGAACCTAACCATCAAAAGTACTCAGGAGTGCTTCAGTCATTGTGTATTTGATTGTAAATGTCTGTCCTATCAGATTACTGGCACACGATGCGAGTTGGTAGACGAGGATAAAGTAACGTCTAGCATTCAACCTTCAGTGATGGGATACAAGTATTACCAACTCAGGCAATACTTTAAGGTAACTAGGAAGGTTATCGCTATGTCAATTGTGTCCTATTATATTTAGTTTTGTTGATAATAAATTGAGTTCTGTTTTGCACTTGTTGGCCACCATATAGAAAGCAACATTACCCATTCCAGCAAAACTGGGGCCATTAGCACCTAAAAAGTGCGCAAAAACTTATATCGAGGAATTAATAAAAGTGATAATTATTACACAACTATTCATTTTTCCTTTACATATTCATATTCATTCTTAGATGTATGAAAACATTGACATTCTTAAATTGTTGACTACATGACTGTTTCATTGTTTTCACTGATGCGGTTTGAAAACTCTTTTCTTTACTTTAACGGCAAACCATAGAAATAGTGTTGGTGTTGTGTGATCGTCCGGGTGTATAGTGTAGTCTTGAGAAAGACTGTTGCTGACATCTGACGTTTCGACAACCTGAGCGGAAGTCATCTTCAGAGTGAGGAAACGAACAGACAGAGACGGTGTTTATGCGTTTGGTTCAGTCGGTAGTGTTGTTGAAAGGGATGTCGGCGCGTGTGGAGGCGTTACTCATATTGTTGTCGGTGTGTTTTAAGTCGTTAATTAGTCTGTTCTATGGTGCAGGGAGTGTCTGGAAACGGTTAAGTGGTTTTTGTTCTAAGTTTGTGTACCAGCTTTCAAGTATGCGGCGTTGGTGATAATAGACTGTTTTAGCATGAGGACGCGGCCTTCAATCAGGACGTCGTGCTCGGCTAAAAAGACTGGTACGAGGTAGATTTTCCGCGTCTTGTATCTTTGACGTCGCGTCCGCAACGTGAAAACAAGCACTTTCACGTCCTGATGAAAACGTCGAGGAAAAAATGGCAAACTCGAATAAAAGTAACTAAAATTCCTTCGTACATTTTTGAAATTAATGTAACTACGATTAACTTTACTTGAAGAAAAATAATATGTCACATAATAGCTTTTATTTTGCTATTTTTGAGGAGCTTACGTATAGGATACAGCATTTCTAATTTTCCATAGCTCTATATCCGCATTGCATTGTTGTTCTTAAAAATGCTGTCTTGCTGACTTACCATACCAAATTAAATCCAGAAAGATAAAAACGGGTTTTTAATGTGTAACACTGAATACAAACGATACCTGTGGAGTCGAATTTTCTTATGTCAAATACGCTTATTTACACGCTTATGTCGAATCACCTTGTTTACATTCCCAAGTAATTAAGTAATTATTAATTAACTATTATTGTCAAAATATGCAAGTATTAAAGATTCTCTGACACTACGAAGTCCTCCAAAGGGAGCCATGTTGACGTAGGGC
>WUAP02155232.1:0-10436 GCA_015163945.2 Stichodactyla helianthus
CCTTGAAAGCTGAGGCGCAGTATGGATTTCCGAGCTTGACCGGCGATTAAGTGCCGTTCCGTCATCTTAGGGGTAAGAGAGTCTTTGCCGAAGCATCAGGGGAGAGGCTGGCCGGCTCCCAGACCATATACGACCAACCCCTTGCTCTAACCATGATTCACATCGATTTGAAAGAGAAAAATAACCTAGTCTTTATGGTGCATTGTTTTTGCATGCATTGTGGTAATTCTTTGAAAGCGATGGACGAGTGGTTTAATGCGTTGTGATTTCAAGACAGTTAGTCAAGCCCGAATGGGCTGGGTAGTACTCGGATGGGTGACCACTGATAGCTTCGATTTTATTTTTCTTTCTTCGGAAAACAACAACAACAACAACAAACTAAGAAGAAGAGGAAATTTGCTATTATCAATAGTGAGCATCTAATCCTGTTAGCAATTCGGACAACACTCGTCTATATTCCTTATTTTCCGCTTATTCCTTGTAATTCCTGTCCCTCCAAACAATAGTCATAGATGCTTTACCAAACTTTGCGAAGGGGGAATAGTAAATGCTTTTTGTTTTCATTACTAGCCTCGTCAAGAGATCAAGGCGTTCTACAGCAGCGAAGCCAAGTGACGAAGAGGCTCAGTTGACGACGAAAACCGAGAAAAGAAAGAGAACAAGGCGAAGTGAAAAACTTGACACAAAAACGAAGACAAAAGAGAAGCCGAAGAGAGCTAGAAAAGGCGAGAAAAGAACAAAAAAAGAAAGTCGAAAGAAAAGAAGGCGTAAAAGGGAATTGATGAATAAAGAATCCTAAAAAGCGACTAGTATCTGTTATCTTTTTTTCTATCTGGTTCTTGATCAATTCCTAGCTTCTTTTAGTGACAAGTGAAGCATTTGAAACTGCCGTCTTATAATTCGTGGAAAATTAAGTTTAAAAATATTTTGCTGGTTGACTGGAAATGTGCCGTTACACATGGACGTTAAGCTCCAAAATCCCGGCATAATGCGCTCCTGAGTAAAGCTCATATCTAAGAATATAAAGGCCCCGTTATACTATACAATTTTCTCAGCAACTTGTCACGCAATTCTTGAAAATGTAGCGTTGCAGGTTGCCGAGGTGAGATGTTACACAGCAATGCGATTTCACCAACTGATAACGATTTTTCGTCGAGGTAGGCTTGTGAGAACTTGTATGTAAGCGCCATCTTGGATGATAATGAAAACGTGCGTATACGCGCTAAAGTGCGAGAAACGTTTCTGGAGAAATAGCTAGAAATAATATACTGTGAAACGACGTTGCAAGTTGCTGCAGCCCGTTGTGAAAAGTACAACTGAATTCTATTTCGAGGAACCACGCTGCGCGCAACAACGATAACAGCAACAACAACAACGAAATGCAAGACAACCTCTCTTGCATTAGAGTTTTACATTACTGCTCTGGGCGCATGCTCAAGGGAAGCAAAAGTGACTTCCAAGTGTTGTGAAAAATTCTATATTTGATTTGGATTTATCTTGTTGAGCGTTTGTTTCCTTGAATATCCAAGTTCACGTAAATTAAAGCGAAATCCAAATTAAATATAGCATTATACGACTGGTGCTTACTGTTTCATCCTGTGAGCATGCGCGACACTCTTGATGCTTGTATAGACCTCTTTCTAGGGGTGCGTGCGCATCCAAACTTGACGAGCCACAAAACTTGAAAACGCGAATTCAGTGAAATTGAGAAGCACACTTAATGTTTAAGGAGGAAAATAATCAATTCAATATGAATTCTTATTGAAGAATATTTCATAGAAACGTATGATCATTCTCATAAATTAAGAGCTCCTGCTCTGGTATGGTGTCCCGTTCAAATTCCTTGGATTTGGATGAGCGTGCAACCCGTAGAATAAGGTCTTTTTATAATTTAAGGCATGTTCAAAACGTGAAAAAACGATCAATTTATCAAAGGGATCAAATTTGACTATGAATGCGCAAATACCAGAAAGCACACCGGAAACTTATGTCATTATTCCCAGGAGGTTTTTGAAAAAAGCTGTATATTTAAGCTTTTGCATTCGACGGCTAGCTTCCCGAAGTCCAACTCTTTACGTTGTACATGAGAGTCGATTTAAAAGAGACTTGAACAAAATGTCAGGACGTGGTAAAGGAGGCAAGGGACTTGGAAAAGGAGGAGCAAAAAGGCACCGTAAAATCCTCAGAGACAATATTCAAGGCATCACCAAGCCTGCCATTCGTCGGCTCGCTCGACGAGGTGGAGTGAAGCGTATTTCTGGGCTGATTTATGAAGAAACGAGAGGCGTTTTAAAGGTGTTCTTGGAGAATGTGATTCGCGACGCCGTCACGTACACTGAGCATGCCAAACGAAAAACCGTAACAGCAATGGATGTCGTCTATGCTCTTAAACGCCAAGGAAGGACACTGTACGGATTTGGAGGCTGAAACGCTCTATAAATTATAACTGAGCGCAGAAAACTGGTCACTGACATTCGTATTTCAAACAACGATAGCATGTTTTGAGTGATTAAGCGCGCTCAACGTTTTTCTGTATGGACATAGTTGTAATTAGCCATGAAAATATTGCTTTTTGCCATGCATTTCACCACTGTATATAATATTGTTATATACTTTATCATTCGTTTGCATTGTACAATTCTATGCCTAGTGTGTATACACCATACGTGAGCTCTTCATCTGGAATAAACCTTTTTGTAAAAACCTAAACTAAGATGAGTGAAGTTTTCTGATGCGAAACTTTTAAAGCTACAAAAAAATCTGAATGGCACATTCATTGCTACGAGAATAAACGCCTTTGTTTATGCCCAGCTAAACTCATTTTGAAGTGTTTGAATACGAGGCTTACAGGGCATGCAAAAATGTATTGTTTAGTCAACATGGCTGTTGCGTGAGAAAGTCGATTGTCTGACCATTTGCACTAACAGGTCACGTGACCACAACTCCCTTAAATCAAGCACCAGTGTCAAAATGAACTGCAGAAATAGAAAACATCAGATTTTATAATTCATGCCATTTCTCCTGTGTCAAACATTTTGAGCTGAAACTTCACCTTCTTACTAATATCAAGATGCTCTTTCCAAGAGTTTGTGGGGAAAATGAGCTGGATGGCACAAAGCTTGCCGCCAACACAAGTTTCCATACAAATCCTAATAAGATTCTAAATTTTATATTTCATGCCATTTTTATTGTTTTAAATGAGTATGAGAAATTAGTTTCAAAGAATTACGAACTATAAAAGCCACGGAAATGGAAAATAAATGGAAAGGGAAAGTGAAAAATAGTAAAAGAAGAAAGAGAAAGAAAGACGGAAAATTATTAACTCAATTATTTTTAAAATGCTAGAGTGATGGCACTTAAACCGTGAAACAGAAACTAATAGTTAAATTCTAATAGACTGCAAAAGGACACAAAAGAAAACAATAGAATTAGATTTAATAAAAAGAAAGAAAAAAGAAAGTAAAGTAAAGAATAAAAGATCCGTTAAAAGTGGGTTGCCTGTGTTATTTGAGCCCTCGTTATCCAGCAGTGGATAGCAATACGATATGCGCAACGTCTTGTGCGCATCCCGCCATCCAGTCTGTCAGTTTCTCGAGTGTGTAGATTTCAAGAATGAATTCCAAAATCCAACGTAAAGGTGCACAAATAAACATCATTTGCCCCCTTTTTCCTCAAACATCACAGCCTCTAAACCTTTTCTTCTCCTTCAGTTCTTGCAGCTCAGTCCAAGAAAAAGCGCTCCAAGCCGTTGAAGGGCAAAATGAAGCCCGATGAAAATAAACTCAAGGCAACGAAAAGGTAAGATTTGAGACTTGCTGAATTAAAAATGCTGCAAGTTTTTGAAATTCCCTGATCAAGATTGATTAATTTTGATGTCTTTATAATATCACAGCGGTAGTGTGTCAAGTTACAATGAAGATGACTACGAAGTGGACGAGAACTCCGACGATGAAGAACAAGAAGATCCTAACGATTACTGCAAAGGTAGAAACTTGTACACTTTATCTAATTTATGTTAATGCTAATCTTACTCCTTCAAAACAGATTGTAAGTTTATCATTATATCCAAACGTCATTGGTTATAATTGGGTGGGAATGCAATTGCTGCATCCTGTGTTTACGAAATGAATCGTATCAGAAACATAAGATTCTACATCGATGTGTTTTGATGCGCTTCGTGAATGTTTTATCTTAATTTGTATAACAATAAGCTTAATGCAGCAGTCAATCTTTACATTTTCAATTAACTGATGTACTTATAACAACTGACTCCGAATGGACTTAGTTATTTCCTTGTTTAGTGTAATTAAAATAAGCTTGCTGTTTTGAAAATATTTTTGTCTAGGACAGGAATGCAATCTTGTTTTCTATTTTTATGACCTAAAGCCCTGATTTTAGGACTTATTTAGTAAGGTTATTACTAATACCCTACGACCTCTTATTATTATTTTTTTTTTTGATTCCGTATTTACTTATGTTCTAGAATATCGAGTTGTTGAGTCCTTAATGTAAACAGCAGTTGTGGGAAAACTGTTTTACACTGATCTATTTTCGATTTCTCTAGAAACACCGAAATTTCTAAACGTATTCTACTCGAAATAATTTTCAATTATGTTTTGAAAGTTATTATCTGGGAAAATTTAGCAGCATTAAGTGATTTTTAATGAAGACCGCAGTTCTTCAAATCATTCAGGATTTTTTATACAAAATAATGTCAATAGCTGTGCATGCGAAGGCTTGTATATTGTAAAGATGATTTGAATACAGTTATCACTGAACCTTGTCCCCAGAGACACTGTGAATACTTGCTTAGGTATCAAAGTATATTGCCACTTATTTATTAATAATATTTCGTGTTTTCTCTCATACGACTGTCAAATATAAGTTTATGTTCCTAGAATATGCACTAACTATTGCAAGTTAAATGTTTGACAGGTATTCAAGTATATGAAAAATCATACACTTCCAAAATATCACCAAATATTTTAAATCATTTTAATTAATACAAACCCTTAAGATGCTTTCAAGATATCTAGGAACAATAATAATTATAAACGCTGCTTAGCCAAAGGCTACTTGAATCCAGGGTATCTCTTTTCCCTTTAATTTGCAATTCCACAAAATTATATTCATTTTTGCATCAATTTTCTATTCTGACTTAATAACTACTAGCTCATGTCAAATGAAATCTTTTGAGGCTAATAAATTATTAATTTCCTATGTAATTTTCCCCCTCATATTCCATAATGCATTATTGTTTCATGTTGTTAGGTGGATATCATCCAGTACAATTGGGCGATCTATTCAACAATAGATACAGTGTCATAAGGAAGCTAGGATGGGGCCATTTTTCAACAGTTTGGCTAGCTTGGGATACAAGGCAAGTGTTTATTTTTTATTTTATAAGACTAAATAAAATGAAAAAAATACTAAATAAATGGCAAAAAATGCTTGTCTGACCAAAAGGTATGAAAAATCATACTTTTTGAAACAGAGGCTTAGAATTCCTTACAGCAGTTTCCTATTTTGAACATTAAATATTAAAATGTTTAATACCCAAGGGGTTACATGTTGATATAACTGACAGTTGATAAAGTTGAGTTAATCAATTGAAAGCATTTTTGGTTTCAGGGATCAGAAGTTTGTTGCTCTCAAGATTGTCAAAAGTGCTTCACATTATACAGAGACAGCTATAGATGAAATGAAACTTTTAAGAACTGTGAGTATTAAATGTTTGAATATAGATACTCTAGAAAAATGCCTTCACCAATCAATCTGTCTAATTTTTAAGTTTTGTCAAAAAAGCTTCAGATACCAGATAAATTGAATTTAAAAATAGAACATGCTGTGCTGTGGAATCCATAGAAGTATAAAGGGAAAGGTGTCAAAGGAATGACGATAAAACAACTTAACAAACCAAAAACAAACCAAGTTTTTTTAGAGGGTGCTGGGGGAGTGTCCTGACGTTGTTTACCAGTTGTTAAATGGAGACTAGCATCAAAATCATTCGCATGACATCATATACTGAACCTAAGCATTCAGCTCTATATGTTTCTATATATTTTGTTTCTTAAACAATTTTATTTCTTTAACACTAAAAGTTTGTGTGAAGGAGTTTTCAACATTGTTTAGACTAAGGATTTATTTTTTGACTCGTTTTCTTTAATGTAGAACATTTACGTTGAGATATTTCAATTACAAATTACAAAGAAATGTATGGAACTATATTTTTGTGTGGAGTTTATGACGTCACTGATACCTCTAAAGATTCATAAAAATCTAATATGTCCCATAAGAATTTTCAGAAAATAAACTAACCAGTTTTTGAACAGCTCTTTGAGAGTCTTTCAGTATAGTTTCAACAAAGCTTCAGCTAGATTGAATGTTGAACAATTTTGATGTAGTCCACCTTTAACGAAAGCACTTGTCCTTGGTAAGAAACTTTCGCACCTTGTTTGTTTTTCAGGTTCATACTGCAGATGTTAATCATCCTGGTTATAAACATGTTGTTCAGCTTACAGACGACTTTAAAATCGTTGGTATTAATGGCTCACGTATCCTTCCATTTTAAAATAATTACATCGACATAGAGTAGAATGATGCATTTCCTCATGATAGCAGTTTTAGCAACAAAAATCATTCGTTACTAATAAACAAAGAAATTATACCCAAGGAAATGATGCATGGTCTAAAATGAGCGGGAAAACATTTCAACCTAGTGATTTAGTCTATCTGTTAGTTCTAATCAATTGCAAGGCTAACATTATTCAGTAACAAAGACCTTAAACCTTGAGTATTGTATATGACAATGAAAAATATTAAAAGAGGTGGTGCAAGAATAGTTTTTTGAATTCCAGTCATCACACCTTAATTCTTTGTCCTTAGATATATGTATGGTGTTTGAAGTATTAGGTCACAACCTTTTAAAACTTATTATCAAGTCGAATTACAGGGGAATTCCCATTAAGTTAGTCAAGAGTATTATTTGTCAGGTGAGTATTGACACATAAGAAATGGTGTAATTAAGGCTACTTTTTGAAATAAAGTTAGATAGGCAGAGCCAGTAGCTTCTGTTTTTAGTAAAATCAAAACACTTTTGATAAAACTTACCAATATTTGCAGTTTTAGTGAAGACTACTTTTCCATGTCTGATTAGTTTGTTTGAACATTAGCCTCCTTATTGAACTTTTGGTGGGCTACCTGTGATAACTTTGACCCAGACCTCCCAGTCTCCTCAGTCTTCCTCCTCCTTTTTACCACAGGAATCCCAAGTCCAAAGCTTTAAAAAGAGAGAGAGCCTTGCAGATCTAATAATTCATAGTTACTGTTTCTATGTTTGACAAGTCAAATATTTTCTTGGGTTACAGCATCAAAACAATTGTTGATTAATAAAAATTATATATAGTTCGGATGGATGTTATGCATCCTTAAGGCCCGTGCAAATGCACGCAACATTGTTGGCCAACAACATCCAAAACATTGTTGGGTCCAACATGTTGGGAGTGTTTGAACACCATGTTGCGTGTTGTTGGGACTTGTTGGATGTTGTTGGGCGAAGTCAAACTTCAGAGCCAACAAGTCCCAACATTTCTTTTGTTTCGTGGTCATCGAAGCATAGCCCAACAATGTTGCGTGCATTTGTTGGGCGTTATGTCCAACAATTTTGGACTCAAACATGTACAATAAACATCATATCCATGGAAATTTCACACAAACAAGTGTATTACCCAACACTGTTGGAACCTGTTGGGTCCATTTGAACACAAGCACCAACAATGAACCAACAACTGCCAACAATGTTGGATGTTGTTGGGCTCGTTTGCATGGGCCTTTAGAATAGATTTAAAGTTATGGCAATAAAAGCCAGGAATTTCTCTGAAATCAATAGGTTTATGATGTTTGTCGGACCTGCCATATTCCTTTGGGGAAAATGTGTCACTCTGATTGGTGGAGCTATTGTTTGGGTGGATCTGTTGATCTGTGAATAGCTTTTGCATTCATTTGTTTTTCTTTTCCACTTTTCTAGACTCTCAAGGGTCTTGATTATCTCCACACCAAGTGTAAAATTATTCACACTGATATCAAACCAGAGAATATTCTGTTATGTATAAGTGAGAGACAGATACAGCAGTTAGCAGCAGAAGCAGTCATGGCCAAAGATACTGGAATTTACTCCCCAGCACTAAGTAAGTGCTGTATTTAGATTAACAAAAGAAATCACTTCTAATTAAAACAAAAAAATGAGGTTTGATAAGAATTGGAGCAATCACATAGATATAATAACCCTGGGAGAATGGGAGTAGCCTCATGTTCTTGAACTTTTCTCCCTTCATTCATTCAGTCATTTATTCGTTAATGCATTCACCTATTTTAATATCATACCTTTGCAAATTGATTTGCAGTAAGTACAGCTCCAGCATCAGTTATGCAGGTCAGTTACATGCGCCATAATTCTGTACAGGACTAAGGGACTTGTCATTAATTAGCAGGAGAGGGGGGAAGCATTTCCTTTTAGCCATGATGATATTTTTGCCCCCTCCCCATGCAAGATGCAAGAAATGATCAGACAATCCCCTGGATGGATATTACAAAAATATGTGCACCCACCCTAAAACAGTCGCAAAATATTTGAAACCCTTCCCCTTTTGAGGTGCATAAAAAAATATGATCCTCCCTTTATTTGTACCTCCTCTCCCCCCCCCCCCCTCTTAATAATAAGTCCTTAATCTGCAAACAGAAAAGCAAATGTGATACTAAAACCATAAATCATGTTCATGAATCTAGAAACTTTCACTCTAACCTAAAAGATAGTCTGAATAAGGTGTCCATATTTTTCTTTCTTTTAGCAATCATGTGAAACAAAAATATCCAAAAATAAAAAGAAGAAAATGAAGAAGAAATTAAAAAAGCAAATTGAAAAACAAAAGTTGCAACAGGATGAGATAGAACAGTGCATGCTGCAAGAATGTGAAGAAAATTGTGAGACAAACTGTGAAGAGACGAGTATCACAGATAACATACAGGAAGAATCTGTTGAACAATCATCTAAAGAACTTTGTAAACTTCAAAATGAATCAGAGATGAATTCTGATACTGAAACACCAACTGAACTAAATAATGACCAGGAGGAAGAGTTGTCTGAGGAACTGAGCAGTAAAATGTTACAAGAACAGTGTGTAGTGTCAGATGATGAGGAAAAGCGGCAACACCAAGATACAGGTAAATAAATACAGGATTTGATTTATTTTTGTGGCTCTCTCTGAATGTACTGGATTACAGCAAAATCTGTATAACTATTGTATATGTTAACTCATGCTTTGATGGTAGGGACTTTCATTTCCATTAATGTGGGAAAACTGTGTCTTTCTGTTTCTACACAACTACATAGGACCAGAAGGTCTCTCAGAGGATTAGTATCTTGAGTTAAATTTATAAAGTTGTTGGTGGGGTATATTGGGAAATTCTTTACTTTTATTGAACCTCAATGACATCCCAACTTTGGAAGACTTTCACTGGGCTATTGTGTACTATATGCACCTGTTATCTTATTGACACCCGACTGACCACTTACTGACACTCCTGTACCAACCACTTCCCAACCACTTATTGACACCTTACCGACCACTTACCATATGGTGCATATAGTTCACAATAGCCATTTGACTGTACTTGCTGGAATGTACATAATTTAAGGATTTGCTGCATTATGACCTATTGGCTGTCGGTGCAGTGTTTGCATTCTTTTGAACTGAATGAACTTGGTAATGAACTTGTCAGCTGACCAACAGAGGGCAGTTGGCTGATACGCAACCAACAATTTACGACACCTAACCAGTGCCTGACAAATTGCCATCGGATTTAAGCAACCAATAAATGACCCATAAACTACCAATAAACTGCAATGCAAGAAGATCAAAAGCCAAAGGCATGGCAAGCATGTAGATGATACTGATAAAAGGACCTATGAGAGATATTTTATCAAATACTACCAACTTGTTAGTGACGACATCATGTGCAAACAAGAAACAACGTGTTTCAGATTAATTCAAATTATTTTGAAACCAGAATATGTAAGTAACTGCCTGGCCTGTTTGGCTCAGTTAGTTGACCATTGGTCTGTTGTGCAGGAGGTCATGAGCTAGATCCCTACACTGTATGTAAGTCCGTATAACTTATTTTTTCATCAGAAGATACAGAAAAGCCTTTATTAAATGGTGATGGTGATAGTATTGATGTAATGGAAGAAGAACCTCCATTAGACCAAAAAGGTAAGACAATTACTTATTCTCAGGTGTAGTATATCATACGTTGACCGATTGACCCCTAGCCGTCATGTGGTATAAATTGTAAAAACGTTCAGACATTGTTGTCTGACTGCCGTACAAGTGTACTAACTTTTGAACAAATTATCGACTTGAATTATAAATTTGTCTCTC
>WUAP02155243.1:0-10435 GCA_015163945.2 Stichodactyla helianthus
ACCTATATAATTTAATCTGAAATCTATGAATAATTCAAACAAACACGTAAGTTTATACAACCCTATGTCTGTCCTAGTGCCCTTGATTTACTAATGTTAGCATGCTCTTTTGAAGGATGGTTGTTATTACTTTAGCACATAGCAGAAAGCAGTATTCCTCATTCAATGAGGAATACTGCTTTATGCATAGCGTCTGTATATTCTAATCTTTGGACTAATAGTACATTGTGCTATTTTTATTGTGTCCAGATTTACACAGTTTTGCCGAAGAAAATTTTCTACAATTCCCAAAAATATACGACAACTACAAGTTAAGACAATTTGAAAAGTATGCTAACAGGAGTACTGATTTAAGCGTCATTCAGGCAGCAATCATTTTTTAAGAGTGGAGGAGGGGAGTGGGGAGCGACCCCGTATATCATACTCACGCCCCCCCCCCCCCCCCCCCCCTCATTTAAATCAGTCGGAAAAAAGTGAGAAACAAAAGGAATGTTGTTGAAATTTCACAGCTCGCTTATCAGATAACAAGGACACTAACCAAGCCACAGTTTTCTCCTTGAACTAATAATGCTAGAATATGTGCCCTCAGATAACAATTTGGAGCCTTTAGCACTTCTCAGTGGCTGGCGTGTCAGGCTTGACTTAAATCAGTGAATGCATGTTGTGTCAACGCTAGATAGTGCGAGTGATCTGTGATAACTGTACCGGCTGACTGACCGTCTCAAGCCGGTGTAACAAAACCATAGCCTAATCAGGCGAATGTAGGACAAAATTCAATCTAAGCTAATCCGTCGAATATAGGACAAAATTCTTTAGTGACATCCCTCACCTCCAATATACTTTATATGAAGAAGCCATAAAATTGATAGCATCTTTGAAGTCTATTATGCATTGCAGTTTTAGTACGCGTTCTTAGTATACTTCCGATTTAGGTTGATCGGATTTCTGAATGTTAAACTAAAGCATACTGCCTAGAGCTTCTGAAAACTGGTTCACTCCGCAGGATCTTGTAAAACTAAGAACTCATTGAATAGTGAAGTTTGTTGTAAAAATTCAGAACTAAAGAAAAAACTGAAAAAACTGGTACGAGTTCGAATCGGATGATGACGTAGTTACAGGAACTTGTTTTTCCATCGCGAGTTTGGCAAGAAGACAAAATAATTAATTCCAAATTCATTGATGAGGAAAAATAAAGAAACGATAAGAGGAGATCAGGTTAAAAAGCCATAAGATGCTTTAACGTGAAACGCAATTGAAGTGACCCTAGGCAAAAGGTGGACTGTAGTTAAATCATAGGTGGTCTTGAATAAAATATGTGATATCCTGAAGAAAAATGATTGTAGTTTGGTGTTGCTTTGCACTTTTTGAGGTCAGATACATTGATTTCTTGGATTAATAATTTCATATCCAAAATTTGGTTTAGCAAAAATGTTTTCTGTAATATTTCTTTTCAGAAGCATTCCAATAAGGGTTGGTGGAGAACTAATAGTAAAAAGTATTTATAAATTCAAAAGAAAACTAAATTTTTTTTCCTCACGGTCATCAATCTATTTAATCCTTTTTAATGTAAATCCATTATGAGGTCTATGCCGTTGAACTTTCTTTAATATTCAAGTGTCTTGTGATTCAAATTGACCTCCAAACATTCATTTGCAAGAAAAAAATCCCTTGTACAGCTTGAACAGAATATTTATATACAGTCAACGTCATTAACGTTGTCCACCGAAAAAGCGATTTAGGCCACAAGAAATATCACGTGATACCTAAAAACTTGCTCTAAATGCTTGTTAAAGGAAATCATTGTGAACGTAGAGTTCATATTTATTATTCCCTGTTAACCGTTAATAATACTACAGTTTAAATTTAAATTTTTATCACTTTGAGCGAATAAACAAATGAATTACGTGACATTCTTGTACTCTAAATGTCTTTTTTCGGTGGACAACGTTAATGACGTTGACTGTATAACACAAATATGACTTAAGGACAATAACCAGAGAAAAGAAATACCCTATCCTAACAAAAGGGCATGTTTTCACTCCTTTGTACAAGATATTCTTTAAACGAACCGCTTAGCCCTTAAGGGTTATATATCTACAAAAATAAGTACATACAAAAGCAAGATAGAATCTATGGATATCATTAGTCTGCATTCTGACCTAGATTACTGGGCTTGTAAATAATAACTAGGAACCTCTCTTTCTTTCTTTCCTTTTCTTTTTCTTTCAAGTTTTTCTTCTTTCTGCCCAATTTTCTTTCTTTCTTTCTTTTAATTTTCTTTCTTTTAATTTTCTTTCTTTTAATTTTCTTTCTTTTAATTTCTTTCTTTAGTCGTATTACTTGTTTTTCTTTCTCTTTCTTTCCTTCCTTTCATGCTGTCTTTCTCTTTTCCTTTTTATTTTTTCTTCCTTTCTTAATCTTCTTAACTCTTTTTATGTCTTTCTTTGCTTCCTTCTTTCCTTTTATTTTAATACATTTAATTTTTTTTTTTTCTCATGTGCGCCATCGACATTCTTTGTTGCACAATCGTGTAATTGTGTTCGTAGGGCATAGTCCCCAGTGATAGAGAAGAAGATCATTAGAACATTTAGTATACATATCAACGCGTGGGGTTTTATCAGTGCAGTGTTGAGCTCCATATCAACCTGGCTGATCAACCAAAAATCTCTCTTAAATTCCAATGAAGAGATCGGAAAGTGAGTGATATTTTTTAAAACCACACCCGTTAAGACTGTAGTAAATCATGTACCTAGTGTTTTATTGTAATATCAAAGTGATATTCAGGTATTTTCGTAAGATAGCTTCAATAACTTTAGCACCGCAAGCGAAATCATTCATTGAGTCTATCCAAATTACACGGAACACTTGAAATTCCGCCTTATTTGCCCTCTGCCTCTGGTTTAACCTGGGGCTCGTTTGCTTGCAAGCTGAAAGGGTGCGAGCACAGTTTTGAGCTCTAGATGATGAACAACTATATGAAAGATGGATGCCAGATTGAACAAGGTTAGCAATTTTTTGTTTTTAGAGGTGTTGAGTTTCACCAAAGAATTCTAGGCATTTGTTTTCTTTGCTCCATATCTTGGCATATTTTGTCTTCAACTAAGAAAACCAAAGCTGAGATTCACTTCTAAAGTTCCGAGAGCGGCCATTGAGAGACCAAGACAAGGAAATCCGATAACGGATGATGATTTGATGATATAAATTACTTCTGCGTACGAGTTGGACAGATAAACCTTAACCCCGATCGCATTCCAACAAAGAAACCCCCTATGGCGGGGAAAAAATTTGTCACATTGGGTGATCGCAAAAGTGCCTTATCTTCCACTATCAGTAACACGCGTCTAGAGTTTGATTTAATTTCTGTCTTGTTTGGTGTTTGCTTGCTGTTGGTGAGAACAGTTATTAAGAACTAGCAATAAAAATCTCGAACTATTTTGAAAACTTCCACAGAAGTTATAACCATCTAGATACGGGACTGCCGTGACACAGAATGATTTATGCAGATCGTTTTTCAATCACTTTCTCACGCTTGTGCGTATCCTGAGACGTGTTTTCTTCTCAATTCTATCTTTTATGAAGTGAAAATCAGTAAATTAATACTAGTTTCATCGAGATTTTGTCATGACATTGTGACATTCCAGCTGTGCTAAAGCGAGAATCACAATTCTTCATATAAATTTAGATTGACACCTACAAAACCGCAGGGAGGGTCAGAAGAAGAATTGAAGATGTCCGTATCCGCGGGCTTTTCCAAGTGGTTTCTCCTAACCCTCGCCACATCATGAAACCGCGATAAATCTTGGGTTCCAGAAGCAAACTCATGGGTTTGGCTTCCCTATCCAGGCATATAAAGCCGACTCGTAAAGCCCAATCTCGGTAATTAAACAAAATAACTTTCCTCTAAATTGACAGCAATTGAATGTTTCAGGAAGCTGTTTAGGTTTCAAATGAGTGAGAAAGCAAAGTCTACAAACGTAAGAACAAACAATTGTTTTCTTAAATGATTTGAACAACAAACATAGACAGCTTGTCTGCCGTGTTAGTCTTTTGGAACATCAACCAATTATAAGACAGCTAGCTTGCGCTAAACGTACCAGATAGAAAGTTCTTAGTATACTTAATTAACAACGAACTGAAGTTCATCTAAAGCTTGGCAAAGAGCCGCTTACTGATTTGTACGTCAAAAAGAGTAGCAAAGTTAACTCAGTCTAAGGCGCTAAATATCAATGTGATAAACCAAATTACCTAGCCCTGATACATAGTTCGATTACCTGCTGGACGATTTAAGAAGGAGAATTAATAAATTGCTTGTCGACTGGCTTTTGATGCTCTCATTAAGTAGAAATCTTTTTGTGACTTTGCTGTTATCTAGTGCCCTTTCGCTCGATACCAGGTAGATCACAGAACTACAGCCATATCCTCAACGACTCCCAAGATAGGAATTGATTCATATCTGCGATCGAGAATGAATGAAAATGGTCTTACCTCTTTAGAAATTGTTTTGCTACTTTACAGCACCCAGATCAAGCAAACGCGAATCGTTTTCGAAGGCTTCTTGGAAAAATTTCTTTTGTCTTTGAACTTTGATAAAATAATAGCGATTACTGTCTTTTCTGGTGAAATAGGGCCAAGTTTTTGAATGGTACACTCGACGTGATTCTTTTCTATTGTTCTGTCTTTGACTTGTCAAAACACCTCGCTTGTCCTAGCCACCCAAGATCCAGTCACTGTGGCCCGAGCGCCGAAAATCCCGTGTAGAACAAAGTTTAAAGCCTAAATCCGCTCAAATCCAAATGTTTTGCTATCAATCAATGAATCTGCTGTCCTTGATCGGGTCTAGTCTGCGATGAACGGTCTCCGACATAGGAAGGTGACTCCTGGCCTCTTCTCTTTTACGGACGTGCCACACATTCGTGCGATAAGAATCTCTACTGTATTTAATACTGTTGGCTAAGTGACAGTAATTGCTTGATGGAATACGTAATTAATAACTAGAAATGGTGCTCCATGATGTCTTAGGTTTCTCAGCCAATCACAGCGCATGGTTGTTTTGATGAAGCATCATCACATCGATGAAGTAATGTAACATCATCATCTTGCGTATGACCCGACTTATCTACAAACAGCTTCTCTATCACCCTAAACTTATCTAACCAATTCCCCTGAAATATCATCTTAAAATTAGCCCCAGTGGATTGTGTATCATCATGAGATTCCTTCACTCAATTGTTCCCCGTAAATTGTATTTACTTTAAATTTATTTGTTCTTCTTTGCTGAAAATGATGGCAATTCTGTATAATGTTTGCAAGAGAAATATTGACGTTACAGATGACCCTAACTCTGGCTTCTCTACTCTGACCATTAGCGCTCTTAGCTGTAATCCGATCCTTCAGCACTATATGAGGCCCATCGTGTCACTTTCGACCGCTCTCCAATAACCCAGTGATAAGATCTTAATCTGGCTAGATTTGGGAGTAAAAAGTCTTACTCCTGAAGCGATACGTTTAGCGACGGACTTCGGCGAGACATTTTTTCCCACTATGTTGAAGGAGGAGGAATAGGTTGGGAAGTATGGATACATTTTTTTAAAATCCGCACACTAGCTGACTGGGGTCAGAAAATGAAAGTCTATTGAGATTGTGGTTTCATTAATCGTTGTAAAACTTCTAGACATATAGAATGATGGTTAATGATGCCTTCTGGACTGATGGGATATGATATAGAAAGGCAACAAGCATGAGAGCCATCAAGGAAGTCGATTGCCATTTCGATTTCAATGAAAATCTTATATTGTAATAGAATTTCAAATTTCTCATATGGACAAACCGTATTGAATGACTAAAAATATAAGGTAAACAAAGTAGAATTTATCCCGTGGTGGAACAGTGTGACAAAAACACCTTTTCCTTCCGGCTTGAGATTTCCTAAAACTAAATAAAACTATAGTCATTCTGCATAGAAAATATCACTATCCTCTCATTGAGTACGAAAGAAATGGGCTCCTCTTATGTCTGGTGCTGAGAATGACAATTCTCTGTTGTTATCTGGTAATACAATTGAACCGATATAACTGATAGATACAGAGTGAAACCTTGAAAAACCCAGTTCGCGCAGATATATTATCAAGCACAGCACAGCAGAGTGCAAAGGGTCAACATTTGATATGATCTGAGTACGTACATATCATGATCGATGCATTGACTTCACAGTATCAAGCGTGCTAAGGTGCAAAGGGTCAAAATAACTTGAACATCAACATTCACCGTTGATTTTATTGAAAAATGCAATTTCTTATGCGATGATGGAAAATTCACGTGGCAAAAGTTGAAAACGTCAGATGAGACGTCAGTTTTCGTAGAGAATTCGGTATAAAGATCTTAGTGAGAAGATACAACATTGGGTACAGCTAGAAAACGTGTTTTATAAATTAATCAGTTGAGGATTACTCAAGACAACTTTATAGTTCTAGAAGAACAAAGAAAGACACTGTCGGCACATCTATGTTTTAACATGCTAACGTATCGGCCACAATCCCTGGCTCTAGACCTCTTGATTCGATGAACCGTCATACGGCAAGAGCCTATGGCTTCTGTTTGCTTCTTGGTGACGTTATACAAGTTTTAAGTGCAGTATTTCCTGTTCCTTGAGCTCTTGTCAGGACCGTTATCTTGCGTTATTATGAACTGTCCCTTCTCCTCTCTCGGTTTAACGTTTGATAAACGTTTGAAATGCAAGAGGTTCAGAAGATCAGCTCCGATAACTCAGTGATCCTCCTCTTGACCTTGTGCAGAGGTTTCATCTATCAACCAGACCTGTATGCAGAGCGCCAGGAAAATGTCTTTTTATTATCCAGAAGATATTACTTAATTATTCTGAGACATAGTTACTAGGAACTTTATTTCCAACTCCAGTGACCACACCTCTGTGAAAGAAAGGAGTGATGCAATCTAGAGGTAGTTGCTCTAGTCATTGCGTTTCAATTCATGCACTCATTCCAACCCTTTGTGTCAGGAATAAAATACAATGGAGGATGACCCTAGGATGTAGGGTAAGAGAATGGCTAATGTCAAGGCGGGTGAAGAAGGGAGGGTCTCGTATGAGGGGCGAGAAAAAAACAAGGACGTCGATCCCATAAACGGAGAGGCCTAGGGGTTTAGACTAGAGATACATAAATGGTCGATAGCCACAGGCGACCTGGACTTTGGAGTTTGCTGGTGACTCAGAAGGACTAACATGACCACTTGATTAAGACTGCAGACTTGGACTTGGTCGACTTCCATGGTACGCAATAGTCATCACTGACCAGTTGAACCGCTACGCAAGATATCAGCGTCGATTATGAATCGTTTTCCACTCTGACAGAATTCTGGTCCCTTTATTTTCCAATCTGGAAGCGTACAATATTGCTACATAACTTGCTATTGGCAATAGTATCGGCAGCCGACTGACCACTACTTGCAGTGACAGGTCACGTGGTTCAAGTCTTGCATAAACCACACAACATAACTGACACAAGTCAAAAGTATTAGCTGTATCAGCTGGAGCTGATCCCACATACAATATTGATAACAAAGATAATCCCAAAAGACATCCAATGAACAACAAACAGCCATTCACCACAGGGCGCCCAACTGTTACAAAAGAGGACCAAGTCGTATAACCTCTACTTAAAGCCGCATAAGTATAACGGTACTGTTATCATTTTTTTCTACATGAGGTTGCTCCTTGGGAAATTCAATTTGTATTCTTCCAAAGTGTCTGTTTCCTCAAATTTGAGACAACAGTAATATACGTAATAACCCAAAGTGAAATAATTCATGGGATTCAAAGCAGTCCTCAAAATTATGTTAGGATTCATAAGTTATAACGGTTCATTATAGCTCAAGTCTGCCATGTTCAAATGTCTGCTTTATTATAGATTGTTAATTTTTTTACTACGAAGCAGCTTTTGTTTTGTTTTTTATTGTTTCCGTTATCTCTTCTATTTGTATCCGCAGAACAAACCCTGTTGATAATAATTGAATTATCTATGAAAAAATGCAGGACTCGAGTCCTTTTCCCCTGTTTATTCGTTAATGACACTTATTAATTGAATAAGAGAGCTTCTTCTTATCAGACGTCGCACTTTAACCTCTCCGGAAGGCAAGCAAGCCCTTCTGTCTACCGAAAAATTATCACAATGCAGTAACTGATAGGATCATCAAGCTGCTCAGAAACCTCAAGATTTCCTAGATTTAGAAGAACACAGAACAATTTGTTGATAAATTTGCTGTTAATTATATATAATTACACTTTCACTGTCTAGCCATTGGTAATAAGTCTCTCGACATCTGATCACGAAAAAGAAGCCTTACAAATACGCTGTTTAGGGTCGCTTTTCTCTGGGTTATTATTTTCTGGTTGCGTCGGAAAATCGTTTTTCGTCTGGGAAATTTAACTATGCACGTCAAGATTGCTTCATTTCTTCTTCTGCTATCAACGAGTCACTTGATTTATCGCTCGGCCATTTATCTTCCAGTCTAATCACCGATCGTCGCGTCTTTATCTTCTTGCTTTTTGTTTTTGGCTTATTAGTATAGCAGTTAGCTGCATCGGTGATCAATCCATCAATTGATCTTAAAGTTATTCGTATGCAGTGCTGTATTGGTTTTAGAAACTTTGTTTGTTAAACTCAGTTGCCGCTGCTGGCTTTGCTTCGCGTCGTGTGGTTGATGTTTCATATGCTTTTTCGTATCTGTTGTTGTTGTTGTTGCGGATGGTGATGATGATGATTGATTGAAACTACAAACTGTACACCTCAAGATTGATTCATTGTTGCTATGAATAACTTTATTGAACTCTGGATCATTTATCTTCCAATCTGATCACCGATCATCGCGTCGATTATCCCTTTTGTTTGTTTGTTTGTTTGTTTTGTTTTGTTTTGTTTTGTTTTGTTTTTGTTTTTGTTTTTGTTTTTTTACTTATCAAAATTGTAGATACACTGCATAGATCAAATCCAGTGCATCAACTGATCTTAGAAAGTATTAGTGTGCACTTTCACATATCTGTCATAGAGTTTTTTGTAATTTGGTTGTCATTAAAACTATAAAATTCAGATTGTTGCTGTTGTTGCGAATACTTGGTCGGTAGTTGACTTGCATATGCTATGATGCTATATCTGTTGTTGATGATGATGATGAAGAGATGATGACTATGAAGGTAATAATGATGATGATGATGATGATGATGTTTTGTTGTTCTGGCTCATGCATGGTTAAATTTTTGTTGATAATGTTATAAGTTATATATATTAGTAAAGACCTGCACGTTACTTAAATTTTTAAAGTGTAAATACTCTATTAAACCGGCAAGCCCATTTGACATTTTTTCTCTTAAACGGCACAATCATTAATCTAATCACCAAACATCTTCCAACCATGATTTACGAGGCACTGACGGTATAACCATTTGTGCGCTAATATTTCCTATTATTGGTCAGCATAGGACAACAATTTGATGGCTTCCTTAAGGATGAAACAAGTAGAGATATCAAATTCTTTCATGTCCAAGCTAAATGGATTTCGATCGGTCAAATTCCTCATCTAGCAGAACCCAAAATGGTTGCGCAAACTCTTAACAAAGTCACGCAAGGACCCTGTGGGCATATTATAAGGAGAAGCTGAAAGTCGGTGTAGAATTAAGTTTTGAGTCATGATAGTGCAGGATGTTTCTTCCTGTTTTTCCATAGCGGTCGTCATGACGTTAGGGTCACACGAAAGAGTTTTCATCTTCATTGCACCAGCTGTCTATAGACTCCTTACAGCAATCCCCAAAGCAGCTCAATCTGGAGGACAAAACAATGGAATAATTTCAGTTTTCGATTCTCAGGAGCTATAAAATTCTATTATGTCCTTTACGTTGAACTGCTTTGGGAATTGCTGCAAGGCGATTTATATTAACTAGTTACTATTCGTCCAGCTGCTTGGCGTGCAATCGCGTAAATTCCAACTCTCGAATTAACCATATGGATGCAATAAAGGTGGGGTACTTCATTTCGGTGGTAACATAACCATGTATATGGACCGGCCGTTACGACTTTACAATTAAAACAACTGAGAAGATGATAACGACAGCCAATTGCAGTTTTATTTCTGTTGATATTTCAATTTAAATAATTCCAAAGCCAACTTCTTCATCTTTAAGGACGTTCATGGGCATTGTTTCTGCGCATCCTTTCTGCGCGCATGCTCGAGCTCTTTTAACTGAGCGAGGAACGCCTGGATGATTTTGTTTATATAACAAACGCGATCAAATTCAAAATGACGGCCACATTTTCAAAGTTTAAAGCTTCATATCTCCAAAACGAAGTCGGTGACCCCATTTTTTATTTTGTTTTCTGAAACTACTTTATAATATCTATCTTTAAAGGAAAAATAAAAGAAATCTGTCTAG
>WUAP02155254.1:0-10433 GCA_015163945.2 Stichodactyla helianthus
TGTTGCTGTTGTTGTTGCTGTTGTTGTTGCTGTTGTTGTTGCTGTTGTTGTTGCTGTTGTTGTTGCTGTTGCTGTTGACGCTGTCAGCAATTTTTGACTTCACGACCAGGTTCTCATGTCATACCATCTTGTTGAACACCCCTCTCTCTCACTCGGGCTCTCTCACTTGATTTTTACGTTCACGTCTCCCTAATTAACGTTGCTTTTAAGGAATCCTATCTTTACTTGGGATCACTGAGATACGATTCACAATCTAGATAATCGATGATTAAGCTGCTTTACTGGTATCATCATACTATTAATCGCTATGGTGGTTCTTAGCCACCAACATGTTTTATCTATCGTGGTATGCAGGAGAGTACTAATCCGATAATGACTAAGTTTCTTTTCTATCAAAGCAACATTTTCCCTTAGTGAGAACCAATGATCGGATACACGACCATCGGACCATTATCATATACAGTCTTTTGAAAAAACGTTGTCACTAACTGGCTCTGCGACTACGCGACTAGCCTGAACGGGATCATGGGTAAAAATAATTGAAGCAATAAATTGCACGGGAAGCACGGGACATCTTTCACTGAAAATGAGTCATAAAGACTCTTGATTTATTCCAGCTGTACTCTCCGTGATTCTATCATAGGACAAAAGCCAGTTTGTTAGCTACAGATTGTAAATTCTCTTTTCAATAAGGTAAAGGTGTCTAAATAAAACAGTACCAAAACTCTTTTTAAGGTCTTTTGGAATGGTGCAACAAAGGGCAATGGATTCTAATAAGATTTGGCAAACACTTGCTATTCTATTAAGAGTATTCGGCTTTGCTAATAGAGTAAAAAACTCTCGCTTATCTTATCTCTTTAAAATGTCTCTGTTACCTTACGGTATTTGCTCGAGGCGTCTATTAAAATCACGGACGATAACGAAAAAGAACTTGTTTTTCAACGTGTCGATTTTCAACTAAGTGTTGTCGAGTGAGAGGGAAAATAAGGGAGTAAATCTGACTAGTGGAAAACCATCGGGAGCCTCAACAAAAGCTAAAGATCAACAAACTGAACTCCTTCCTCTGGGACCGTACTGGTGGCAGTAAAATCTATGGTTCACTCGCTCGCCCCCCCCCCCCCCAAGTTATCCTGCATTGCTGACACAGTATGAGTAGGCTTAGTTCTTTGGAACTTGGGGTAAAATCAACTCATAACTAGAATATCTCCTCTGCAAGATTGTTACATAAGATAATTCGCCTGCTTGGCTCATTTAGTTGAGCATAAGCCTACCGCTATGCGGGAGGTCGCGAGCCCTGGCGAACCATCCCCCAGGGTCAAATAACTGAGCAGAGATTAATACCCTCTTGAAATAAAATAGTTACGGTTGATGTCCATTTCTCGAGGAAATCTTTTATCGTCAGTCTTGATAAAAAAAACTTCATAATAATGCCTGGGATCAGAGAGGTTCCGTATTCAGACAAGAAGGAAAAGATATTAAGATACCAGATTACACAGTAGTCGTAGGTCAAACAGGTTAATAAAACAGAAAACTTTACAGTCAAGCCAGCTTAAGCCATGGGAGTTCAGAAGTAAATATTTAAAAAATGTCAGTTTCACCAGCAGGTCAACTGTCATGTTCAGAGGCTACCAACTAACCACTTTGGTTCCGCGCCATTATTGGCCTGCAAATTTCTAAGTTGCAATCAAGAACTCTTAAAATGTTGTTTACGGAAGACCTTCTTTGAGGTCGAGATGATTGATTAGGAACTAACTCAGTGAACTAGTAAAATTCTCTCTGCTGATTCAACTGCATGGTCCGACCACATCGTAAAGTATCATGAAAATTTATGACATTACTTTATGTTAGAAGTACTGCTAGAGTTTTATGTCAGAGCTCACTTTAACATAATTGATTTATAATCGTATCAGAAATACCTATCTTGACAAGCACTGAAAAGGATTCCAAAGTATACATAATTGCATGTAGGTTTGAAGTCAAAAATAAATGAACTGGTGACATAATGGTGGCATACTGTGCAACTGTATCGTGTGTATTTGGCAACTTATTCACGATTTATTTCCCAGAATGCAACTGTAGCAGTGACCAGAAGAAGAAAAAGAAGAAAGAGAAGAAGAAAGAGAAGAAGGAGAAGGAGAAGGAGGAGGAGAAGGAGAAGGAGGACAATAACGAGAAGAATAACTAAGAAGACTGTCCGATAACACTGGGATCTTTATCTGTCAATAACTTCTACTCTTACAGTATTTACATGGGGGGTTAAGATGTTTAGCTGTAAAAATGAGGGGTTAAAATGTTTAGCTGTAAAAATCCTGACTTCTAACATTTCAGGTTAGTAACGTTTAATTGATTTTCAATGAGGCTGCGGGTCAAGTTCACTATATATTCAGTTATTTTAGAACACCATGAATATCCACCTGGATGAAATATGGGAATGCACTTAGATAATAGAGTTTCAATGTTGCATAACATTGATACTATAACTTCCAAAAAGTTGCGGTATTGGTAGTTTTGTCAAAAATCAAGGATATGACCTTTAACATGAACAGGGTTATCTCCAAGAAAGAGGAACAAATTGTTGCGTTTAATTACTCCTTAATTAAACGAAAAGATGATGAAAACGATAAGTGATTTAGAAAGGCCATATTTAGAATTTTGTTCAGAAGTCTTCATTTCAGCATTTTATCTTCTTCAAGGAAAACAGCTAAAGTTACAAGAAGATAACTTTTTATTTGGTTTCATCGATGACAAACGCAGGCAAAATGAATGACGTATAATCTCTGTACAGCCAAATGAATGGGTCACTTAGCAACGAAAAATTTATTGTTTGCTGCCTTCTTAAATTTGCCAATGACTGATATTAAGGTTATTAACCTTGCTTGCTCGGTCTGGGAAAATATCAGAACGAGGTCTTGACAGTACGGAAAAAAGACCGAGGTCTGATATTATCCCATACAGACCGAGCAAGCGAGGTTAATAAATCGTTCATTATATGGCTGTTATTTTTAGCTGCGTCGACGAAATACAGGTGAACTTAACGTATCGGTCTGAGATGGGAAAATCTCAGACCGGAAATCAGCCAATCAGAGCGCGCGTACTATCGTAGCCATATAAAAAAATTGATTCCATGCATTTCCAGATCACGTGGCCGACTTTAACTTATGAAGAATAGCGACAAAATGAAATATTATCATGAAAGAATAAAAGACCTTAAAGGCAACTCAAATGAAAACGAGAGCTGTTTTATATGTAGTATTTATATACAGCTATTTCAGTTGCTGGAGGCTTTGTTGCATGTTGAATGTTGCATACTAAGGCCGAAATGTAAACCGATTTGAACCAAATAGCTTTTTAGCGCAGCTGTTCGCAATATGGAGCGGGCACATTTTCTTCTGTGCTGACTCATTTACGTATGATCTACAATACATTTCGGTCTTGGTATGCAACATGCAACATGCAACAAAACCTTCAGAAACCTTTATTGAAATAGCTGTATATACGTATCATAGCTTATCATGCTTCCATAGATCAGTAGTTCAACACCAGACCTATTTGTCAAAATACTTGTAACCAACCTTTGGATTATTATAAATAGCCGTTAGCAAGCGGTCCATCTGGAATCTTGTCTAGTTTTGGGTTAGTCGGGTTGATATGCCAGAGATATCGTATAACGTCTCGGTAGGAAGTAGACACTTTAGAAATGTCTCGAGGGAATGATATTGAGGGAATTCCAGGGGGAAAGAATTGTGCTAATGGAGAAAACTTTCGATACTTCAAGGGAAGAATAAGGAAAGAACGAAAGAATGAATGAAAGAATGAAAGAAAGAGAGAGAGAGAGAGAAAAGAAAGAGAGAAAGAAAGAACAGAAAGAAAGAAAAAAGGAAAAACAAAGAAAGAAAATAAATCTAACATAAGCCAAAAAGTCTCAAACTTTTCCTCCAATTTTCTTGCTACTTTTTACTTTACTTTTATGATTTGCCATTTCAAACAACAACAATATTTGTTAATTAGTTAAAAACTCAAAAAATATCGGAAAATACCTTTGCGTACCGAGCCATTTCCACTATTAGTTTCTAGATATCACTGGTATTTTTTGTCTTGTATATAGTCTATACTTATATTATACTTCTTATATTATCTGCATTCATTCACGTCTTATTTGGTTCTTACTCCGAAAAATAAACTTTCTTTAAGGGTTCTTTAAGAGCCCTTGCTCGGTTCTTAGGCGGATTTAAGGCTTGCTTTCAGAACACCGGAAGAATTATTGTCTACTATTTGGTAATTTTTTATTGTTTCAGCCTTATATATGAATCGTTTTCAACGATGCGCCGGCAATATTTGTGGTCTGCGGCATTCTGATTTTTCATATGCGGGATTTAGTACCAATTCTTCACACTATTCATGGTAGAAATACAGGATATTACATGGGCGCGCGGAGATACAAATCTTATCTTCGAGTGTTGATATCTCTCACGAGTAAGCGCAGCGATATTCAACACGAGAAGATAAAATTTGTATCTCCAAGCGACCATGTAATGTTCTGTTTATTGTATAAATATCAATGAAATATCCAGGATCAGAGAAGAATTTTAAGGCCGTTTGTGATTGGTTGATACAAGGGTAGTCATGGCAACGGTGATATCTTCACACGTGAAGGATAAAAATGATATCTTCACTGTGTACGAAGTTTTAGAAACAGGAGAAATCCTGGTATTTCATTTATATCTATATAATAAAGAAAAACATTTGACTCAACTAATCTGTTATCTGACTAGGTTCTCATACTCGTTTGGCGTGATAAGAATATATAGTGGTCGTTTTAGAGGGGTTGTGGCAATTTGTCTGCCAAAGCATAAATTTGACCGGGAAATTGGTTGAGACCGGTCGTACGGATGGTTTATCAATACAAGCGATCGCTTCAAGAAAGTAAATATACGCAGAGCATTTTGCTTAATACCATTAAAATGATAGTAACTTCGTACTGTGACTATTGAGAGTTGGTTTTGTTCTGGATCAATTGATGACGCGCTGTTATCCGTTGAACCTTACAAACACTGAAGTACCGAGCAATTTTCATTTCGATCCAACGATGCAATTAGCTCTGGTCTATGCTTTGGGACAAAAGAACATTTTTTTTTTGTCGGAAGGTTATAATTCTCAAACAGTTTACTCCAAGCCATGAATAACAGATCTATAGCCTGTTTTTTTGTTTTTTTTGTTTGTTTGGAATGATTAACCACCGTCGAATTTTAAGCTTCAAAATGTTCTGTTCTTTTTAGAGTTCATTTTGTCCGCGATTCATTTTGCCAGTTGTCTGTCTCTAATCGGATTAAAGCCCGCAATGAATCCACCAAAGCATCAGTAGCTCATTGTCTGTACTAAACCGATGGGAAATATTAATAATAAATGATAATTAATGAAGTATTTTAGCACATATGTGTAGACATATCAAATGAACGACATGGTGAAATTGAGCGACCATAGCATGTCGGACGAATCATCACATTTGGTACATCAAACGAGACCTTCGTTGAACTTCTCTGACGAGTGTTCATTTCTGTCTCGGAATATCATGACACTCGTTGATCTGAGATCCTTATACATGTAGTACTACTGTAAAACACTCTTTCGAAGGCCAACTCATACATAGATGGGAAAAACTTGAAGCTTGGCCTTGGCCCAATATTACTGTGCTTGAGTCAATTCAGTTCTATTACAAGTTAAGCTGCTATATTTAGCATCAGTTTTTTTTAACTGATGCTGAATAAAAAAGTCTAGTTTAAAGACGTCTTCTAGTAACCAGACTTTTTTTAAGGTAGAACCGAAGCCTTTAAAAATTCTCGCCTATATCATATTAATGGAGTCCGACTTGACTGTTCTTAGATAGTGGCTCGAAAAACGAAAAACCCAGTAAGTTTTGAGGCTTAAAATCTCACAATTAAATGTCATATTTAAGTTATCAAATTATTTTTCGTATACGTAGTTGTAACAGTAGAGTGGTTTAGTTATAACATATGGATATTTTTAGTTACCCTGTGATGAACCTTGTACAACGTACTGAAAGATTCCTCCTACAACAGTTTTGACTAGCCTCTTCAGAACGACGTGCAAATCAACCTGAAGAGACGAACAGATGACTTAAGTAACTGAACACAAGGTCTGAGCAGCAGCGTTGGTTGGACACTGTAAGCGTTCTATTTTGACATAACAATTGCACAGCAGACACGACTGTGAGGACTACAGGACTGGCGTGTTAAAACACGTAGACCTCCTCTATTAACTACTACGATTGGAATGCTTGTGTGTTAATCTATCATCACTTTGGCAGTGCTAATAAACCGACGACGACACTGAGAAACATGTAGAGTAAAAAAGGTGTGCTTCCAATCGATAACTGTAGTAGCCAAAGGTGAAAAGCGTTTAGGACAGACTTCCTCCAGGCTGTGAGGCACTTTGCGTGCTTGAAGAAGTTGCAACGATAATGTGGTAGTAAGTTATTATTGTTATTTGTTGAGAATATTATTTCTTGGTTCTTTTTTAAATAAGAATCTGACTTTTTAATTACGAAAACTGTTCAGAATTTTGTGCTCGTTTGGAACTTAGAATTAAAGGGGCACTTGGACGCAAAATCGTGCGAATTTGATTGATCTGAAACTTCGCTAGAATTACATTTAAAGGTCTAATAATCTCTGGTTAAAATTTTTTCTTGATATAGTCCAGTGGGAAGTATTATATTTTTTTACATTTTCAACGAAGCCTATGGCGTCATTAACTCAACACTAAATACCGCTCCATACATTTCTTTGTAAATAATTTCCTCATTTATTTTATTTCTATGAAGCCCAAAGGTCGCTTGATGGACTTAAGGTACAGTAGTTGTGATAAGAATTTATCTTTCGTTTCTTTTCGTCAATACAGTGTATGAAATTAGTAGATGTTTTGATCACAAAATACAAAGAAATGTATGGAGGGTGTTTAATGTATGGCAAGTGACGTCACAGACTCCCTTAAAAATGTAAAATTATAATACTTCCCATTGGAATATCAAGAAAAAATTTTAACCAGTGATTATTAGGCCCTTTAAAGATACTTCCAGTTAAGTTTCGGCTAAATTAAATTTCGCACGATTTTGCGTCCAAGTGCCCCTTTAAGTACGTATTGAACGCCGAAGTACTGCCAGAAAAAAGAAAAAAGTAAATAAGGAGACCAGAAAGCTAGTAAACAAATTAGCAATAGACAAAAGAACAAACAAACAAATAAAAACAAACAACTCAAATAAGAATAAGAATAAGAAAAATCAAACAAACAAACATAAAACCAAACCATACGAACAAACATACAAACAGACATACAAACAAAGAAACAACCAAAAATACCTACAAACAACCAAACAACCAACCAACCCAACCCACCCATACATACATACCGCATACATACATACATACAAACATACAAACAATATTTCAATCCGGCAAGAAAATAAGCAACTAAACTAAATAAAATGAAATTAAGATAAAGCATTTATTTTTTTAAATGTTTTCTATGTAACCTGAAGAGACGAACAGAAGACGTATATAACTGAACAGTAAGGTCTGAGCAGCAGCGTTGGTTGGGCGTCTTGTTTATGAAAACTGAGAAAATGAAACCAAACAACCAGAAAGTATCTTAATAGCGGATCAATCATCAATAGTTTAATGATCTGTAAACTTGATAAGCCTGTTTCTTGAATATTAATTGCACATTATTATTTAAACACATCATTCAATGACATCAGGTCTCTAGGTTTTTGTTACTGGAAGTAAGTTTCTACGAATTTACTCGATTGGTCTTCAAATAGTTTACTAAGGTAATTACGAGCGTGAATTAAGGAGTTCGCAAACATTATGATGTTGAATAATTAGCTGTAGGCATTTAATCTTAAACCCCTATGTTCCAAGTAATTTGTCACTTTTTTGTTATCCCTTGAGACACAAGAACCGAAAATGGTGGTCCCCAGCATGATTATGGAACCCTGTGGAATATAATTCCTGATGTCAATAGGCTAACACTGAACAATCAATTGATAATGGTGATAGTGATAAAATGATACTGATGATCTTATGATAACAATTATAATATGCTGCTGCTTGAGTTATGGGGATAGTGGTGATGATGATAAAGGAGATATGATGGTGATGATAGTGGTGATGATTGCATGATAGTGGCGGTTCATATGGTGATGTTGATAATTGATGGATGATGATGATGATGATGACGATAATGGATAATTAATATACCCGATAGAACCGATAAACGAAAATTACCCTGATGTCAACGGCATTGACATTCATTGACATTGGTGACGACAGTAACTTTCTTGTCTTCAGAAATAAAAGAAGTTTCGAAGAATTCATTTCTCGACTTAAAATAGTCTGGAAATTTCACATTTCACCTAGGGTTAAGTACTGAATATAATATAAAGACTAACGTGAATGCGAGATTCCAAGTGGTCGTGACGGAAGGTCGTCTCTCCTCTCTCTCCACGCACCATAGGAAATTATCGTCCCAGCAGGGAAATATGTCAATTATTCTGAAGATTTGACACTCATCTTGCTACAGGTAAGCGCTGGTTAGTCACCGCTTGTTACAGTTATGTTACACTGTCATAGTCATGCATTACTTTCACATATGAACATATATATATATATATATATATGGGTGTGTAACTTGTGTATGTGTGTCTAAGCTCAGTATCGTGAGGATTTACAGATTTGCTAAGTTGAAGATTAAAGTGACAAGTATTTGAAAGTATCTTGAAAGATGACGTTTAGTCACTGGATAAATTAAATGATCATGCGATTAAATATGGTTTCACGCATGCGCGATAAGCACAGACTATGCCTTTTGGATGCGTCTAAAATTTTCTTTAAACATTTCTTATCTCAATTTGGGTTCGACGTTACTCGATCACGCGATTTAGTTTACGCAACGCATGTGCATCGACTAACTAACGCATGCTCAATGTATGTCCTTTTTCCGTCAAAAAAAAAAAAAAATAATAATAATAACAAATCTTATCAAAGAAATGTTAGATTCTGTTGTACTTTTCCTAAACCATTTTTTAGAGGTTTATTTTCAAGTAAACAAGCAAGCATAATAAAATTTCGATAAAGAATTAACTAAATAAGTACAGGTCAACCGAGCAAAAAGGGCGGCCAGACAGTGTTGTTGTGGTGATGGTGGTCGAGATTAACATGGAATAAGCAAATACAAGGTTAAATTTTCCATTTAATAGCTTTTAACCTAAGAAGACATACAGAATATTACACTTTGTTGGTAGAGATTTTCGTTCTGAGCCTTTAATACTAACTGACAAGGTATCACAACATATGGCAAGACTTGAGGTCGCTCTCAAACGTTGTAATGGCTTATCCATTTTTCTTTCAACTCCTTTTCGCGACCGTTGAGTTTTATCATATTAAGCAACACACTACAGCCTAGAGTTATTAACTTTTCTCTGCACGAGTCTTTTATCTCCGGTAAAGACTATTTTACTCCGGTAAAGACTATTTTACTCCGGTAAAGACTATTTTACTCCGGTAAAGACTATTAAATACTCCAGTAAAGGCTATTTTATCTCCGGTAAAGGCTATTTTATCTCCGGTAAAGGCTATTTTATCTCCGGTAAAGGCTATTTTACTTCGAAGAGCTATGCTGTCATGCGCTGAACTTTATTTTCGCGACGTTTCCGTCAGAAAGCTAGGGTTCAGTAAAGGTCTAAACAAGATAACGAGTGTTGTCATTACTTGTTATCGAACTCAAATAAAACTGTACTGTGTTGACTTTTGACTGTCCCGTAAGAAACCACTCCTTTGAAGAAATTTCTAGAAGAAGAAACACGACTGGCTTTCCTTGAGGAATCTTAAACCTTCCATTAATGAGGGTTTAAAAGCCTCTAGAGGCTTGAACCTATTCTAGATCGTTTGTATTGCTCAACATAATTTATCTCATGACATGATTTTGACTTTGAAATAAAGTCGAAATATTAATGTTCTCAACATCTATGTCTTACCGGTAAGGACCCAAAACTTGGATTTTGTAACGATGATTTCCTTTTTCGGGTTGACACTATGGATTTTGAAGAAACTCCGCGTATACTTCAATATTGATGGGTAATTTTAGGATGCCAATGGAATGTAGTGCTAATATACTCTGTCAAATACCGTTCAAATGTCGTTGACATGAATGGAACAGTAGAGTGACAAGTGATTCTTCTTCTTCTACCCAAGGCTGACTTAGGCCTGAGCCTACCCACCTCACGAAATAGTTCAATCACACCGTCAAGTAAGGTCTAATGTCGTACAAACATCTCAGCAGGAACATGGGCAAAAATTTTGTACAGGTCAGCAGTCTGAGTTCGCGGGCTCAACACTTTTAGCTGATGAGCTTTTTATGAG
>WUAP02155265.1:0-10433 GCA_015163945.2 Stichodactyla helianthus
CCCCCCCCACCCCGTCCCGTCCATCCACCCCCCCACCCACCCACCCCCCCCATCCCACCCCATCCCATCCCAGCCCTCCATCCATCCCAGCCCATCCATCCATCCATCCAATCCCATCCATCTACCTCATCTATCCATCTATTCATGGTTTCGTCTGCCATCCATTTTTTGCCATTTGGCAAAACATAACTTACCTTGATAACTATTAACAAAGTATCTTGATAACTATTTAAATTAACTTTACTAGACTCCTCCAACTGAAATAAATAAATATAAATATATATATATTGCAATGGTGACATTTTAGACTAATCCTAATAATACACATTCACACATAACAAACTATTAAATTCACCAACAGATATAGTAGCTGTTTCTATACTCACCTTTTTCATCATCCTATTACACCATTCTGCAGTGATTTGCAACACTTTATTGAACTTTTCTTCAATACATTCTCTTCCAAGTCTCCAGCTTTCAATAATTATTATAACTAAAGATAAACAAATGTAGAACTTGGATTATTAACTACAGTATGATTTAAATACTAAGGCCTAGTTCTAATGTTGAATCTCACACGTGCTGAATTCAATGCAAATGAGATGATAATGAGTAGAAACAAAAGATTTGACTAATTTGCATTGAATTTGGCACATGTAAGATGCGACATTTGAATTAGGCCTAAATCCAATATATTGGAATTTAAAACCCTATGATATGATTGGCTACAATAGATACCATGTTGTAGAGTTTGAGGTGATTTCCCTACTGGATCATCAGAAAGGATAACATCTATCTGTTTGGTGATTACTTCCTTGGCAACTTCAGGACAGATAAAATGAATTACTTGGATTACCTGTGCATTAACAAAATGGCATTTACATTGTATTTGTCAATGAATTTTTGAGTCAGCAAAAGAGTCCTTATGCAATAATGGTCACTGTTAATAATTTCACTAAACCAAAATCTTAAATAATTAAGAAAATAGTTTGTCTTCACATGAAAGACCATCAGTGAATTAGTAGTTGTGAAGTTTCAAAGAACAACAATAAATCCTTGCAGAGTTATAAGGATTTAAAATATGCCAAAAGCAATGACAACAAGACTGGTCTGGTCTATTGCATATAAAGTACTTACTTTAATGATTCTCTGGTTCATTTTTGGATATAATATATTACTGGCATAAATCTCACTTATGATTTTTGCAAACTCTTTGAAGTATTGGTGATTCTGGAGTACATCTGCAGTCTCCTTGTTTGCTGGAAATTTCTTAAGATTCATAATTTCTATGTGTAAGCGATCCAAAAGAATCATTCTCTTCTTCTGTACACTTTGTCTGTTAATCAACAAAAATAGACTTGCAAGCATGGAAAATCAGAAAGATTGGGCAGCTAAGTTTAGAACCATGATTGATTGATAGATGGATAGATAGACACATGGATAGAAAGATGGAATTAGGATGGATGAATAGACAGATGAATAGACTGACAGAAGAGGATGGATATAAGATGGATGTACAGATGGATGAATAAATGGCTGGATGGGATAGATGGAAGAATGAAAGACAAGAAAGAGCTGGTTTTACCAATCCACTTCCAATTTACATTGGGGGAGGAGTGTGTAAGTCAGAGGCTGACTTCATGAGTTTAAATCATTTCCAATGTAAATTTGTTTACATATCTTGGGAAGATTGTTTGCTTTATTTTATTTGCCTTCCTGTATCTGTAGTGTTCTCCGCAAATAATGTGTGACGAATATCATTTCACGCGCAATTAATAACAGAAAAACTAATAAACCAAGAAAATCTATTTTTACTTAATATTATTAGCTTATAAGTCTTACAAACCTTAGCAACTCGGCCAAAATCGAGTAAATCGTTAGCCAATGTTTACAGCCTTTCTCTTTGAAATCATCGACTTTTCTCAAGACCATATTAAGTGCGCTTTGTTCTTCCATTACGAGAGGGATTTAATTCACTTAGAAATTTGAATGAGAATGTAAATTCGCTAAAAGATATAACATGTTTTCAAAGAGCAAAGAAGCCTTCTTTGTCCGCCATCTTGAACGCGCGTCTATTAAAGGACTGGCACTAGTTACTTACTTTAGACAATTTTTTCTATCTCTCCTAAAGTTTTGTGTCCTCTAAAGTTTATTGAGGTTAAAAACTCATGAAAAATCATCTGATATTCTTTATAATTTCTTTTTTAAAACAGATTTTAAGAAAAATATGTGGAAAATTCTAATCCGCAAAATGTGGTCTTCCTGTGGTTTCAGTTGATTGCGGTGCGCTGGGTTCCACCCAAGATAAACAACATGGCGGACGATTGAGTCTCATGTTCTTCATTTTCTTCACTTTAAATGCAATTCTGAAGACGTTTTTACCGCTGATCTCTTGCAATGTTTGGTGATAAAGCCTTAGAACTTGTGAAGGAGCTCAAGAGAACAAGTGATGGTACTTTACCGCCGTATAATGTGAGTTTTTTTAGCTTTGAATTTTTGCGCGGGAAAATCAAAGAAACAATTTGTTTCGAAAATTCTAAAAATACGCACTCGAAATCTCGCAGGAAGATGTTGTTCGACAAGTACTAGAAGAGATGAAAGCTTTATTTGAACAGAACCAAAAAGAAGTGTAAGTTGAATTGTCGTTCAGCCCTGCTCTATTCTTCGTTTTCACGTTACGTCATCTGGTGGATTTTAACAAGACTTCTCATTAGATCCTTTTGTTCGACCACCAAAATTTTAAAAATACGCACTTGAAATCTCGCAGGAAGATGGCCGCCATTTCTTTTGTCTTTTGATCCTATTAGGAATGGTTGAAAATCATCAATTATCTGGATATTTCTCGAATGCCAGTTGATAGTTGGGGATCGTTGTTTTCTTGTTGTTGTTCCTGTTTATGAGGGGGAGCGTGATCTCCCATAATTACAACAGAATATTAAGAGATTTCAATGTCAGTAGAGTGATGGTACTTAATCTGTGAAACAGATACTAATAATTATATACAAATAGACACAAAAGAAAACAAAAGTAAAGTGAATGTGTTCGGTGTGTATATATAGAAAGGATAAAGAGAAAAATAACATTAAGCCCTTGGTGGGAATCGAACTCCACATCTTAGGTATACTAGTCTAATGTGTTAACCACTACACCACAAGGACCAACCACGCTGGAAACGCAGCTGGACAATGTAATGTATGTGGTAACCGTAGGGGATCCCAGGGCATTATTTTTCTCTATGGGTAAGCTGAACACCGTAAATTTAGGGTACGCATATATATATTAGAAATGAAAGTAAAGTGAATGTGTTCGGTGTGTATATATAGAAAGGATAAAGAGAAAAATAACATTAAGCCCCTGGCGGGAATCGAACCCCACGTCTTCAGTATACTAGTCCGATGTGTTAACCACTACACCACAAGGACCAACCACGCTGGAAACGCAGCTGGACAATGTAATGTATGTGGTAACCGTAGGGGATCCCAGGGCGTTATTTTTCTCAAAAGAAAACAATGGAATTAGTGTCTACTAACCTTTATTAGACTAATAACTATTTTACGGGTAGGTGCCATCACTCTATTGTGAGATAGTGAGACTAAAGGGCATGTATATAAATATATCCACCAGCCAATCACCACTTTGAGTCCCAAGAGGGTGGGGTTGGGGAGGTACAGTGCAATCCATTTTTTGATGGGGTGCGGATGTCGTTTCCTAGGAATGCAACAGTAGCTGGTGAATCAGGGCTGTTTTCAGGTGTTCACCTTAGACATGCCAGTCTTGAGAGAGATAAAAGATGTCTTCTGGTTTATATGTAAGTATGTACCATTTTGATCACATTTACATTCAACCAATATTCAAATTGAAAAACCATGGCAATGACAAAGCACTACAAATATTCCAGGAATGTTTCTTGATCAATCAGAAACAAAGTCATTATATTTGTGGTTAAAAAGCAATTTCTGATTGGCCAACACAGTAGAGAAGTTCCTGAAATATTTGGTATTTTAAGTATATTAAGTAACAATAATAATAAATTATATTTCTATGTGCCCACAATTTTTTGATTTGCACTGTAACATTAGGGTAAATAGAATTTGGGCTTCTTGTCAAACATACCAGACTACACAAATCATGGCCCATCTGTTGAACTGGGTGTGGTTAAATGTGTGGCTAATCATAACCAGTTGTCGTGGAAACTACCATTTCATCTTTTTTCAGGTATAATAGAATGGTTAGAATAAAAAATTTTCGATGGGAATTTGGCACAGTTCTCCCTGAGGATGTTAAGTACAACATGTGTGAAGAAGAGGTATATGCATGATTGGGCCTTACTATAGTGGATTGTGTATAAATGGGAAACTGTGGCAACTATGTCTTGTGATTAGATAATATACATACAGTGTTGTGTCTAGCTAAACACCATAATTAAACATTATTGAACATTTTTAATCTCGAAATAGAAATATTTCTGTTGACTTGATATTTTTCATTTTGGCATTTCATCAATGTTTGAGTCTTGTAGTCCAAAGCCTATAAGTCTGCATCACTTTGCTTACTCAAGATAGCAAAGCTCTACCTTTCTTACTGCTACTGAAATGTTGCAAATTATAACTTTCTCAACTTACACAGGTTGTGCTGTTCTTTTTTAGATAAAATGGTTCACAAAATATAACAAGTCTCTTGCTAGTTACATGAAATCCACAGGTTTAGATCTCACTCAGGTTAGTAGTTCTCTCCATTTTGGTCAGTGAGACAGCTAAAATCCATTACCAAAACATTTATGAGTGCACATGTTTTTTATAAGATATAATGTTGGTCACATGTAGGCTGCATACAAGGAGCCTGTGGACTAGAGGCATGCCATTGGAATAGAATGGTATCACCAGTTGCTTAGGATGGATTTTATATAGAATCAGAAATGCCAGGGCAAATTCATAGCTTTAGTTTAGTGTACATGTAGCACTACTGTATTGACTGTGATGATGATTATGCATTGTTATTGGATGATTTACATTTGAAAACAATGGAAAGCCATTTCTGTGTTACAGCTTGATGTTTCACATTGTGTATAGGGTAAGTGATCAGTGCCATAGATTTCTCACTCATATGTGTATGGAAAGCCTGTGTAAAAATGTAAAGGTCAACCTTATTGATATTACTTTATCTTTCAGGACACTAAACCACCAAAGTCTCTTTACATTGAGGTAAGAAAATTTGAGAAGTTAATACTGAAATATTGAAAATAGCTGTAAGGCCCACAAGTATGGGTTAAGTCCAGGGTGAAAATGAATGTATTGTACAGGCAATGATTTGATATGTCCTACAGGTTCGCTGTGTGGAGGACTATGGTGAATTTGAAACTGAAGATGGAACAGTGGTTTTGCTCAAAAAGAACAGTCAGGTATGTTTAAGGAGCAGAACAATGCTTAACTATAAAAAAGAGGATATTACATGAAAAGTTGTGTAATAGAGTGATGGCACTTAACCTGTGAATCAGGAACTAATAGTTAAAGGCTAATTAACAATTAGACACAAAAACAATGGAATTAGTTTCTACTTATCTCTGTTAGACTAGTATTATTAACTGTTTCATGGGTTAAGTGCCATCACTTTATGGCAGGACATTCTTACCAGTTGTCAATGTTCAATAATTTTATTTTTTCACGGGATAAGCAAGAAACATGCTGACCTCTGTATACAGTGTAGTACAAAAAGCCAGCATTTATACTTGGAAAGTGCAAATGGTATAATAATTGATAATATTGTTTCCTGGGTGTAGTACTTTCACTGCTTATAGATTTTGTTTGTCTTTTTTTCCTTCTTGCAGCATTTTCTACCAAGATCTCACTGTGAACACTTAATCAGACAAGGGATACTTGAACACATTATGTAGCTTTACACTCCTAGAAGAAACTTGTGGCTTTCACATGTAACAAGACTACTGAGACCCCTTCCTTGCTTTCTTGTTAGGTTGTATGCCAAACAAAGGTCAACTTCTTTGAAACTATAAAATACCGATGCAAAGATGGTATTTTTTAAAAGATATTGACTTTTATTCCTTTTGTAAATGCCCTATAAAGTTATTATAATAGGTTTTTGGCCCTTCTCCGTCTCATTTTAACCTTTGCTGCGCTTGGGCTAAAATGAGCCTGAGTTGGGCCATTTACACCCAAGAACATTAACTCTATTTCAATCGCTTAGATTGAAGATATTTCACTGCGACGATCATCATTCAAAACTTCAACATTAACTCTATTGTTATATTTACACGGGCGTTTCTTTCTGCGATTCACCTGCAATCAAAAATCGCGCATATAAATATGAGTGGCCAATTGAGTGTCAATCGCCGCAAAATCACACTAAATTCGAACATGCTCAAAACAACGGCGATTTATCGGTGACGTGAAATTAGAAAATCGCCGGTAGTTTGCACGTGCGATTTTGCATCGCGGCGAAATCGCAGTGCTTATCGTAGAAAAAGTCGCCCGTATAAACGGACCTTAAGAATCAAAACCTTATGAACTAAAACTACCTCTACTGACGTTATTGATCATAGCATGCATTTTACGGCTAAGTTACAACGATTAAATTACATCATGAGACTAGCGGTTTTTTAAATTAAAGTTATGATGTTAATGTTCATATCTTTAGATCTTTCATTTCTTGGCTTGCCTTCGAGTCTTTGTCAGCAATCGCTTGTTTTGCTTTCTTCAACTCGTCACCAAATGAAGAAGCCAGTTCACGAACATTTTTCCTCGCTTCCTCGATGGTAGGATTTTCTTGAAGGTAGCCATACAAGTCTTGGCGCGTTTTCTTGATTTGTTTCATGTAGGTTCCACACACATCATCCAGTGCTACCCATTGTGAGTAGTAGATTACCCCTTTAGTTTTGAAGCTTTTTGAGGTCCAAACTTTGAGACGTTTTTCCTCTGGATATTTCAGAGCACGCTCTACCAATTTCTGCATGTCTTCCTTGGCCAAAGATTCACAATGTTCCTGCATCTGGCGCCAAAACAGGGCTGCATTCATCATGATAGCTGACAGAGATTTTAAAGCACCAACAGAGTTGTGAAGAGCTTTAATTGCTACTTGTTCTAGACCTTCATCGTCCTTGCAATTTTTGATTTTCTCGGCAAATTCAATGCATTGCTGGATGGCATCTCGTCTGATGTCGCGTTGTTTCTGCATGTCTTCAAGATGTTTCATCTTCTCTGCATTGGCATTTTTCATGGCCTCCCTGTAAGCCGAATTATCACCAATCTCGCTTAACTTATCCAAACCTTCTTGTGGCTTTAGTGCGGCAACTTTGGCACCGGCACTAAATAATTTTACAACACTATCCTTCAGGGTGTGAAGCAGACTGTCTTGCTTTTCCAAAGCTTCCTCTTCCTTTTTTTGAGCCTTTTCGTAGAGTTCCTCGGCCTTTTTCTTCGCTTCCATTGCATCATTTTGGAGCTCTTCTGCTTTCTGCCTTTGGATCTCGAATTCTTGTCGTTGTCGTTCGAGTTTTTTCTTATGCTCTTCACGGGATCCTTTTGTTCTTTGGGTGTCCTCTAAAGCATCAATAACATCCGTTGTTGCGTCTTCAAATTTCTTTTGAAGCTCTTCTGCTGCTTTCGCCATGGCTTCTGCCACGTTGGCTAACAAGGCCAGATTTTCCAAGGCCATTTCTTCCAGTCCATCCAGAAGAAACTGGTAAACACCTTGCAGTTCTTGCAAAACACTGTTGGATGTCTGTTTGAATTTGTGTACGGTCACAGCCGATTCATCTGTCAGTTTGGTGATCTTGTATCCAACACGTTGCACCTTGATCTGCAAGTCGGTGTTCCCAGCTACTCCATTGTACGCGACGCGAATGAAGTTCCCAAGTTTACCAAGATCAGCCACAAGGCTTTCCAAATCCAGCTCTCCGAGAAGAGTCGTCTTTGCTTTTTGTACAAGCTGACTTCCCGCTTCTGGAATTGCAACGAGGGAGAAGGTTTCTTTGTCAATTTCTACGGAAGGATCTGGAACACTGACAGCCATTTTGGGAGTATCTTAGAAGTAATGCCAGAATAGGTTAATGAGAAAGATTTTATGTAAGTCAAGGTGACTGATTATTGTCAAGCAGAATGGTCCAATAAGCGTAGGCCGTTTGGTAAGTGCCAATTAAATATCGCACATTTCCTAGAAATAACGGATATCTTTCAAAAGCCAACACCTTAAATACACAAATGCCTAAATTAATCACAGTTCAAGAATGGGCTGCACATTCGTAGGATCACCAAATTCGAATAACCAAATTCCAAAGGACTGTTTGAAGGTCAGAGTTCGCATTATTTTGAAAACTGCAGTAATTTGTTTCTTTGTTCCTCAGAAATGAATCCCGAATTCAAGAAGCCAATTTCCTAGAAGAAACGTACATACATCTCTTCAAGTTCGTACAGAATACGTTAAAAACTCTTCAGTAGTTATTGATTGGAAGGGAAACTTGTCAATCGCGGAAACTTGTCCAACGCGGCATAAGCTATAGCATCAAGCTTCCCTGAATCTTGTCGGTTAAAGAGCCTTTTTACAGCCATGGCCGTAGCACAGCAGAGCTCTAGGTGTTTGAACGCGGTGACCAATGCACTGGAAGCAGTTAGAAATGGAAAACCTTCAAAAGCAGCGATTATTCTTCATTCCGTACGAAATGACGCTAGATTTCTAGAGAAAGAATTTCGGGAATACAATAAGAAACTCCAAACCATTGAAAGAAAACACGAAGAGAAAGCAGACAAGCTAACGAAGGAAATCAATCAACTTTACCAACAAGAGCAGAAATGGCAAAAAGAGGAGCGTGAGCTTGAAGGTTTGAAAGATCAACTTAGTTCACAAAATGAAAGGTACGTCGAGAACCTTGAGGAAGCCCAAAGAAGATACCGACAGGCTAGACAAGAGGGACAAAAAGCTCAAGAGAGACTTGACGATTTGAAATTGTTGTTTTTGCTTCCTTTGCTCGGTCCCATGATCTACGTTTTGATAGAAGCGGTCGAAGAAAATGGCCGCAAGGCAAATGAGGCAAGCAGAGACATGGATCGTCATCAAAGAAGGATAGATGATGCAAACATGGATATCAGAATCACGAATTCAAAATTATGCGAAGTAAGTGAATAATTAATAAGTGTAGGATAACGTATACCTAAAAACATAGTTAAAATTAGCTTTTACTTGATGTTCTCATAAGTCGTAATTCAACCATCAGAACATGAACCACTAAATACCTCATACTTACTAACATTCTATCTAGTTGCTCTTTGACTTCACTGGCTAATTAATAATCATTATACTCCTAGCATATTTAATACTAACGATGTTGCTAACTATGCTCTACTAGTGGTATTTTTTAGCGAGAAAGGTTGAGCATCTTCCTTTGGTGTGATGTTTAGCAAAGTCAGAGTGTAGCAGAATGACCCACGGCTTTTCGGAATCAGCGCCGAAATCCCATCTTAATTGTTCGTTTTTGCTAATCTTACTACTGTTTCCTCGACTTTTCTTCTATTATTATTTTACGGCTATTTGTGTCTTCTAGTGTCTTTTTATTTATAAATTTTTGCACTCACAAACCGTTTCCATCATTACATCTTTAGCTCCAGGAAAAGATACAACAGGCTCAGGGCAGAGCCAAAGGGCTCCGTGCACAGAGAGACTCCTGTCACAATGAACTCGGTGCAGTTAAGAGTATAACAGTGTTTATCCTTGACGCTAGCAAGGTATCACGAGAGATCATAACCCTTACCGAACAAGCCTCTGTGAAGACGGAGAGTTTGGAGAACATTATGCGCCTCGCTGCCAAGAAAAATACTTTGAAGATCCTACGTAGTGGAGGGACACAGACCAAGGTTGGTTCGTTCAAGGAGTGTTGGGGAGAAATAGAGGAGATGATGAAAGCGAATGATCTTATCTATTTGGATGACGAATACATTCTTGAATGAACTAGTTGTAACATTCTTGTAACCGAAGTGAAAAACATAGACATATATGAAGTTACATAGTGTATCAGTCGATTTTAGTACTTTCATCTTTTTCTATAGTTATCGAATTTTTCAACCTTTGGCTATTTGCTGAGTTAGAGGTTGAGTTGAGTTTGATTTAAGATTGAGTTATCCACAAAACTTAATATATAAAGATAAAATATGTGTTGTGTTATGTTTTATATATATATATTCATTGTAACTTGCCTGATGAGTGTGATCAATTTGTGATCATACGAAACAAGCCTGTCGCATTAAAAACAATGAAAAAACTCTAAAACCTCGAACTACATTTCCTATTTATATACTTAATAAGGAAAAATTAAAAAGACTACGCTTTCATCTCGACAAGCCTGTTTCGTGATCACTCACTCATCAGGAGATTTAATGACGAAGAGTATTCGTTACAATCGCTTAAGTACTACTAATTAACATAAATTTACA
>WUAP02155276.1:0-10432 GCA_015163945.2 Stichodactyla helianthus
AGTTGGAGACCAGACCCGATGGCAAAATACACAGACGCCTTTACAATCAAATGGGGAGAAATAAAAGGATATGCATTCCCCCCATTCAATCTGATATCCCGAGTGCTCCACAGTCCTTCTAGGGAACCACAAGAGTCTATTGGTCAACCCGAGAGACCCACACAGGTCTCACCCAATGTCCCCAAGGCTTCATCTAGCCGTCTGGTCAATATCAAGCAACGTTATGAAGCGGAGGGATTTAGAAGACGTTGCCAATATACTCACCGCGTCCACTAAAGCAAGCACGCAAAAATGTTACCAATCAGCCTGGCACACCTGGAGAAGAGGGTGTATACAGAGGAAGATTAATCCACTTTGTGCATCCTTAAAAAACATCCTCTCATTCTTAACAGCTCAGTTTGAAGCAGGAAAGAAATATCGTTCGATGGCAATGTCTTACGTTCAGCTATATCTTCAGTACACCCACGAGTAGATAATCACCTAATTGGGCAACACCCCTTCGTTTGCCAACTAATGAGGGGTGTTGCGATCAAATGTCCACCTCAACCACGTTACTCCTTGACCTGGGATGTAGGCAAAGTTACTACTCTACTGCAATCATGGGGTCCTAACTCGAAGCTAGACCTAAAGACATTAACCCTCAAACTCATTTTGCTTTTGGCTTTAGTGGCACCAGAAAGGGTGTCAACATTGGCAAAACTTGATTTGTGTTTCGTGCATCTACATCCAGAGGGATTTGCTTTCACCTTGACAACTACAAGAAAAAGGGGAAACCTTCAGTTCCTGGGAAAGTTAATGTTGCTAAATGCACAGGAAACAAACGTCTTTGTCCGCTGGAGTGCTTGACAACATACCTTAAAACAACACGTGAAATCCGCCAGGCATCGACCTCGTATACATCCTCGGATTTCCTGTTCCTATCCTTTAAAAGACCCCATAAGCCTGTGGGTCCAGCTACTATATCACGTTGGCTACGCGAAGTTATTAAGCGGAGCGGTATCGACAGCTCAATCTTCAAAGGACACTCAACTCGGGGTGCCTCCACGACTTCTGCTGCCTCGAGTGGAATAAATATGTCCACAATACCGCTGGGCGTCGGTTCTAAAAATAGCCCGCTTAATAGATGCATGACTCAGACAAACAAAATTATACTGAAAAGAACACGCAGAAACATACATTTAATTTCGTTGTATTTTATTTTATTTTACAAAACATTGCTTATTTTAAAAAATAGTTGACATTAAAAACCAAGTGGCAGAAATCGGACTCAAGGAGGTGGAAAAAAAATTTTTTTTGTTGAAGTTTGTTTGTCTGAGTTGTGACGTCACTGACGCGCAGCGCTATTATGGAAATGGCTGATTGGTCTACGCTCTCAACATTCAGATCTTTCTACTACAAACCAGTTATTGACAATGAGCAGTATTATCAACCAGTAATGCCTAAGAATAAAATGATATCCATGCGTTGAACTCTACCAATATATATTTCGAACGGAGTTTGAGTGGAATAATTGTTTTATTATATCCACATCCACTGGATTGTGAGAAATGCAGAATTTTAATTATTTTCAAGTTTAAAAAGCGAAATAACGTCGGCGAAATGCTCCGCCATTTTGTTTATTTCTCTACTCACGGGATATGAGCTGATATCCTAGTAGTAGAGGAACCAATCAGAGCGCGCGATTGCTCATATACAATGGATGGGGATATAATAATTACGATTATACGAGCGGGCCGCTTCGCGGCCCTTCTATAATTTCTTATTTTCCAAACAGCCCCCCCCCCCTCAGTTATACACTAAATGAATGCAGCCTTACTACAAATGCTCCACAAACTGACTTTAAAAGAAACACCTATAGCTTGATTATTAGTTTGCTATCACAGCTCTTCACGAGTCACTTTGAATATCTACAGAGTTACTGCACGGTGATAATAGTTTGCGAAATTCAGTACGGAACTTTTCATTCCTGAACGAGAATAGAACGGGATTGAGAAACGCATTCACTCCAAGACAAGTCACAGCCATAGTATCCCAGATAATAGACTTTTCTTTATCTGATAAGTAGTTCTTTAAAGGAGGAAAACCAATCATCACTGATGTCCCCAGTGGCAAGATAAGAAAGAAAACGTTAGAGAACACGATGAGCCCAATCTTGCGCGTCAAACGGTTTTCTCTTTGTAACTGTACCGTTTTCTGATTGGTTCTTCTGAAGTCTAGATACATATGACCATATAAGGCAATAGATAGGATGTACAAAAGAACGCCAATTCCACCAACGATGACCATACGTTAATGCTGGCCTTTGGCAAGCACAAAATGTCAGGAGATTTTGAAAACTGTTCTGATGTCATGAAACTGACAGCAAGGGAGAGAGATAAGCCCCACACTATTGCCATGGCAACTTGGCACGTTCCCATGGTGATTCTGATGTGCGGTCTCATGCAGTATACAACAGCAAGGTATCTCTCTAAGGTCATCACGAACGACAGCATGGAACTTGAAAGTTGACCAATCAAAAGCAAAATCCCAACAAACCTACAGTAGTAAGGCAGATATAAATCGTCAAACTCTACTTCTGACATGCTCTGTCTTGTGGAAACCAGTATAATCAAGTAGAACGAGACCAACAGGTCACCTACAGCAATATTAGCCACCAGAACATGTGCTACAGACTCTCGTAGATCTCGACTTCTCAACGTTGTCATGACAACGATCAGGTTGAAAACCAAAGATAAAGTTGAAGCTGATGACGTCATAATCTGAATTAAACCAATCATATGCCAACACGTGTTGAATTTACTCATATAGAACATCGAACCCGTTGTTCGAATGCCAGGTTTACGAGGACGACCTTTCCTGCTTGCGACTTTCAGTACATCACACCGGAGACGGAAGCTGTAATCACTCAAGACATCAGAGAAGTTCGAATCACGAAATACTAGCTTGGAATCCAAGCACTGGTCTTTCAAGAACGTGTACAGTAACTTGTTTAATGTCCCAAGATTCATTTTCTTTATTGCATTATTGGGCTTTGCTGTCGGATTTTTACCATGTGGTTCTTCGTTGCAATAATTTTCTATTGTCTCGTTCTTTACCAAGTAGCATTTTATGTCATAAGCCTTCACACAGGTCAAGAGAAGAGAGACCGCTTTTAGTTGAGGAAGTGAAAGGGTCTTACGATCGGGAATCCAAAATATATTTTCCTCTACGCTGAGAAATTTGAGGTTTGGTACTTCTCTGTGAATTACAGATGTGTTCCAGTCTTTGATATCGTTATCTGAGAGGTCGCTAAAGATTGTAACGAGGTTTGAAAATTTATATTAAAGAAAACGATTGTTTTAAGTAGTTTCGTTAGAATGAGTATTGAGAAGAAGAATAAGCAAATAAACAAATATATTAGGCAAATAAAAAATAAATAAATAAATAAGTTATTAATGGATTATTGCTCGAGGGAGGCCATTTCAGTGTTCTACTGCATACCGTAACATGTACGTGCTGTAAGTTAGTACCGTACGTTTCCTACTCATACGATACCCGTTCTTATGGGAAGCCATTTCGGTGTTACTGCATACCGTACCGTGTACGTGCTGTGAGTCAGCACCGTACGCTTTTCCCACTCATATGAAAACTAACCAAAAGGTTTAGTAGATCACTCAAGAAACAAAGTCGGCAATAATCGCTTTATGGACTTACATTTGAAGGAGTTGGATTAACCCATCAAATGCTCCTTGACTGATCGTGTGGATGGCGTTCGATGCTAAGGAGCTGGTGGAAAAAAAGAACAAAGATAAATTCCATATCATCGTACTACGTCTATGTAACTTAAATAGCTCATTGACAAAGGAAATCAGTTCGCTTCATGTAAGGGAATCCGGAATCCATGGAAGTTTGGCATTTGAAATCCGGAATCCGGAATCCGGAATCCAGCCCTATGAATCCGGAATCCAGAGTCCAGCACTAGTACTATCCGATCAAGCGTCATTCCGGACATGGGGTGAATCAGTGGATTGAAATGCACTCACAGGTAAATCATTTTTGTAAAGCGTAAGAACGAACCACTGATAAGTCTTTGAATCCTGTTGCCAGAAAGATCCCTGTTGAAAAATAATCCAAGCCTTTACAAAGAATCCTGAAAGAATCTTATTGATCCACATGTGGTCTGAAATGGCAATCATTAAACCCAAGAAAGCTCTCTTGTTAAACCCCATCAAACCCTTCCTGGGGATGCCAATAACGCTAATTTCAGTCAACAATCATTCCTTGCGGGAGTGCTTTGGTACCAGGTTACTTGGGATTACCGGAGCTAGTTTCAGCGGCAATGAACAGAGAAGACTGGTCATCTAGCACGTGTTAGTTTTGACCAGTTACAGCTATCGAAAATCGTCTCACTAGAGCGCAGTACAATTTCTGTGTTTTGGATAGTAAATTTACAACTACTAATCGTTACGTACAATCTTTTCACACGATCAGTACTGTTGATGACAGCATCCAAGTACGACAGGTTAGTGATTTGACATCTGACTTTGACATCAGTCATGACGTCACTTGAGCAATGGCAGCTTTGCTGGTCACGTGATGCACACTTGGTCCAATTCAAACTTCTGGTCGAATTTTCTGGAGTCACGTGATCCGGGAAGATGAAAAGGAGGGAAAAAATGACGAAACTTGAAATTTTCTGTGACAAAAGGCCGGAAAAAAAGAAAAAGACAATGAAAAGTTTGGGGGGAAAAGGCAATCAGTTCCAGGAAAAAATCCACATTTCAAGAATGTTAAGATTCAAGTAGCATTGGTTTTCCCAGTGGAATACATCTTGTGCCACAAACACCATCATCTGCCTGTTTTCACAAAGATTACTTGCACTGCTTGAATTTGATTATCACTATTTCTAGGGAATGTTAAAAATCCCAACAAAATCTACCAATTTGTTTGCGATCAGCGCTCTCAGGTGTGCAGTTTTCTAGCAGACTTCGTTTGGATTGTGGGACTTAGCAGCAAGGTAACTATTGAGTTTTGGATTAATACGCAGACACACGATATGGCTGTGACAGGACGGCTGTGACAGGACAGAAAAACCTTTTTATTTCTTTCGTTATAAGAACATCTATCCGTTTTTAAGCTCAATATTTTGTAAACACGCTCTTTTGGGGCCAAAGAACAAAATATCAAATGTGACCAAAATTCAGTGAATAAGATTTTGAGATATAACGCCTTGTACTTCGGGAGAGGTGATATTTTGATCAGCAGAAAAACTGACATTTTCGTGAATATCTCCGAGTAGCTTTACTCTAGTTCGACAAGATTTTGTCACATGTTTGTAACAACAGCGAAACAAATGAAAGCCTCATAGTTTTGGCGTATCACTTCCAGTTAAATAAAAATAATCGTGAAAGTAGTGGCTTTGTCGTTTTTCTGCTCTGCTGATGGCTTTGCACGCGATGTCGCCGGCGACGTCGGAGAAGTAGAAACGAGTTCTACTTTTACGGGTGGACACACGATTTCCCGATTGCAAGTAAATTTTGATTGGGTTACTAGGCTAACACTACCGCCGAAGGATAACTTGGTAGTTATATATAGTAAATAACAGTTAATAAGTAGTAAATAATTAATTCAAAATGGCGGTCCCTGGTAACGTCGCATCATATGTCCGAGCCTTCACAGATTTCCCTAAAATATCTCTAAGGGTTTAGTGGGCATTCCCAGCTTCTTTCAAAATCTATTTTCTCCGCCTCGCCTAATTATTCTGATCTTCGGACAATATGTCAGCAAGCGAGTTTTTGCTTTCAACCCTATCTTAATTTTCGCCTCATACGACAAACACGCCGGCTCCCAAGTCTCTCCTCTTTCCTCTTTCTGCTCCTCCTCCTCTCTCAGTTACTCTCTCTCCAACTCTACATCTCTACACTTTCTAGATTCCAGCACTAAATTCACAGTACGAAACTCATGATATATAATCTAATACTAGCACACGACAGTTGACACGAACCTTGAGTACGTCTGCCATGAATTTGAATTCTGAAACCTCGTTGCAAAATCGACTCGAGAGAACGAAATAACTTACTGAGAGCTATAAAGACTGGCCAAAATGTTGTTTGCGTACGTGCTTTAAATATTTATATTGCAGAAGTCGCTACTAGTTTTTAATATGACCGAGCAAATAAACTCAGTCAATGCTCTTTGATTGAGTGGTTCACAACTACTATGAGAATTGACTGACTGAAAATTCATTAAAATCTACGTAGGACGCGATTGAAGTGCCCACGAAGATGACCAAAGCTATTGTAATAAATCATTTGATGAAAAATTTTTAAAATGAATCTTGAACAAGTCTCACAAGGGGAAATAAAAAACAATGGTAGTTTTCTTGCAGTCTTGAGAGCACAGGAAGTTTAATCATCTTTGTATACATCTTTGTTTCATTATTGTATTAATTTTTTTTATACCGGTTTGCTTCAATATTTAGGGTGAAGTACTTGTATGTCAAACGTTAACAATATCTCTGACATTTCATCTGCAGAAATTTACTACACAAAAAGTAAATCGGGCAGAAAACCGCACGTACGTGCAATACAGTAAGTTTCCGACTCGCACGAAAAGCGCTCTATCTGCCCATCTATAAAGTCATTTGCACGCCCCGTCTAATTCTTTCTCAAGATGTGATTAAGTAAGTCCAGTACTAGCGAAAGCCTCGATTTGATTACCGTATCAGTTTCTTCGTATTGTTGCTGTAGATAAAATATATACTGCTTAATCTGCATCCCAAAAGTTCAATGTATCATATTAGTAAATAACTCAATACACGATTGAAATGAAGGCTTTGGCTAGTACTGGAATAACTCAATATCTTGGGAAAGGACTATTGACTAACAATGGAAAAGAAAGCTGCAGTTTGCTATAACACTATACGGTTTGTATCTCGTATCAGTATCCTTTGCACGATTCTTCGTCATGGATTACATCTTTCTTTTGCACATAAGTTGAGAAAATGTGTAATTTTCACTCTTCAAAGGATGTTGTTTCGAAGCAAATAAGGGATTAGCAGGTGGAGGGCGCACTTCTTTATCTTATCCCTAAATTCAGCCCCACAATTCGAACCACGAGTTCGTTTCCGGCAGTTAAACTATGTTGAGATTTTGTAGCGTCATTAGATAGATTTAGAAGAGCGTGAGAAATCGCAGTTTATTCGATCTTCAGATGTTGTGTTCCTGAAAATTGTTTTAATTCTGTTCTAGATACTACTATTTCAAGGAGATTATCAAATGAAATTGCAGGTATAGACTTGGGTCCATGCATTATTTATGCCATGGGGGGAGGGTCTGGCAAGATTCATCCAAACAAAACAAAATTAACATCATGACCCCCAAAAGACAGTTATCCCCCTTTCTATGGATGAATTTTTTGAACCCCCCTCTCAATGTCATGAACTTTTGATGCCCCCCCTCATTCTTGCCAGCCTCCCCCTGGCATAAATAATGAATAGTCCCTTGAAATGGTGCTAATGCTAAACCCCATCGCTTGCAGATTTAGGTGAGACAGGAGCTTAACAACTAGGTATCAAATTCGCTTCAAAGAACCGCACAAAATAATAGTTCTAAGTCGAGGCCGAGAACAATGTTTTCATGTATTTTATCAGTTCCGACCTCGACTTGAACCCGTTGTTAGTGTTCATTTGAGCAAAAAGACCTTTCCCGAATTCGTTTGACAATGGTTCCAAATCGAGGATGGACTTGATACGTTACAGTAAATGTATGATAACATCAAGTTCAGCCTCGAATTGAAACCATTGTTTCGTGGTCAGTGGAGCGAATTGGGGAAAGGTATATTGGGTAAACTTTCTTATTCTCGACTTTGAGGGGCACTTTGCATAAATAAAATAGCTTGTTATCCTTTACTACACATGAAGACTATTGTGTTCATGTAGTGTCCCTCAAATTTGATGCAAATGAGCCAAAACGAAATGCTTTATGGGTCGTACCCAACCCACCCTCTTGTGATGAGTGTATGCATTCAGTTCTAAAGTTTAAAGTCCCAAACACCTAAACCAGTGCCGTGTCCATCTTACCACCTTAAATGCAGTGTTATCCGTGTCTTTGCCGCGCTAAGAAAGCAGCGTATAAGCCTATTAGCACATATGCGAAACAAATGATTGACCAGGATATGCAGGTGAATTCTGTCCAGTGTTATTTGCAGAGGTTAAAATTAGAGACAAATCAGCAATACACTTTGTTCACATCCTAAAAGAGGCGCAGAGGACTGGGGCGATTTATCACCACAACGAGGCCACTTGTCCAAAGAGAAATTCACGTCAAAACTGACAGCTTTTGTTATGTGATTGTTTGTTTCGTCATTAGAAATGTTGCTGGGGAAAAGAAAATTTCCCTTTATATATCAAACCGTATTGTCTACCTATCTCACTGTATATCTTAAGGCCCGTTTACGAGGAGTTTTCAGCGATAAGCACTACGATTTTCGCTGCGATGCAATTTAATTGCGCGAGTAAACTACCGGCGATTTTCTAAATTCATTTCGTCAACAATCGCCGTTGTTTCGAGCATGTTAGAATTTAGTACTCAAACCGCCATTCATGTTTACACGCGACGGGCCTTTAGCCTGGGTCAACTAGCCTTGTTCTCATGTTCTCGTCACCAGTCTATTGACTCACACTCCAGAGATATGAATGAGCAGAAATTCTCGAGAGTATGGCTCGTTTCAAGTCCAAAATGAAAAAAATATTGCGTCACGTTAGATTAGGAAGCGACACGTCACTGAATCCTATCGTCTAGTATCCTATGTGTTGTTCTTATCCGTCTTGTTTGTTGGTGATTGACGACTTGATGGCGACCCGAAGTAATACTGATGAACCTCTTGGATTTTTTTGACCCAGTCTACAGAGAATCCTTTCATATCTTCCAGGTAGTATGTTTTTATTGGCTGTGAATACAAAAGAATACAATTTAAGTACTAAATTTCTCGAAGTTCTTCTGTCCTCAAAGCATGGGAAGGCGTTTTCGCAGTTACCCAGATCCTTCTCGGCCAAAAACTTACTGATAAGACAAAGACTGGGGAAGAAGTTTTCGTATCTTGACAATGGCTTTTTTTGTGGAAGAAAAATGAACAAAGGGAAAGCCTAAAACGATTGTTTTTAAAAAAAATTGTTTTATTTTTCTCTACACTTATTTCGCGGTCTCGTCCAGTTCATGCGCGCCTCTATCATTAAACTTTAACACCGCCGTGAACACTTACAGTGTGAACAAAGAAAACCTTGAAGCTCTTGGCCTCCGCCCTCAACTCTTTGGTCCTGTGGGAAAGAGAAAAAAAGATGAATAAATGAATATACATGTACGAATTGTGATGAATTTGGGAGGGAGGGTCTATGAGTCATCCACAGTGCATTGCGCACCGAAGATAGCCAATCTCCAGTCAATCCGCCATTTCGTCTGCCGGGCGAAATGGTGGCTCTGGTTTGAATCCATTTCCATCGAACTTGTTTTTCATGCTGAAGCATTTACATCCATCGGAATATATTCATACATTGTCAGTTTATCTTTTAACACCGATATTTTAAAGTTTAGCAGCGAATCTAAGGTATGTAAATAATAATTTAGGCACGCAATATATTGTGGTTGACTACAGGATTCTTTAATAGTAGAGGAAGGAAGCCCTCTGCACACACAAACCTGCAAACAAGATTACCAAGAGTACGCCTTTCTATCAATGCAAAAAACATTGACTTTTACAATGGTATTCCCCTACTCTGCCCTCCCACACAAACACTAGATTACAGTATGCTTTTCTATTCAGACTTACCATGGTATTTGTCCTTTTAATACCATAGCAGTGGTATCAACATAATATAAATGAGGTCCTTCTGTTAGAATCATCTGTCTTCTTTTAGCAAAAAGACCCTAAAATGAAAAAAGGGATATCAGTATGTTGGGTTTAATCATCTCCTACAGTAGAAACACAATCTCTCTTTCCAAAGAATTCTACTGAACTTATCCCTCCTGGAATAGGCCCCAACCCTAATGACATTAAACACTTAAACTACCACGATCCTTTTCAAAATCTCTTTTCAGATTCAAATGTAAAAACTCCTTTGAGAATACCAAGCCAATAGTGAAAATCAGGGGCGGATCCAGGGATTTTTTCAGGGAGGGGTGCACCATTTATGTTTGGGACTCAAGCATCAAAATTAGATAATAATAATGGCATAATTGACTGTAAATCGCTCATCTCAGGGGGGTTGCACACCCCCTGCACCCCTCCCCTGGATCCACCCCTGAAAATTAAGCTGCATTCATTATGTATACTGGGGGGGGCAGGTGAAATTCAGGGGGATCTGAAAATTTTTTTTATCAGTTAAGGGGGGATTTCAATTTTTTGGGGACACTGAGGGGGGGATGCAAAATTTTATTAAGTTTACCCTGGAGGATAC